>JAXCGZ010005727.1:110000-170044 GCA_037179515.1 Halocaridina rubra | reverse complement strand
TAAGGTGAGTAGAGTTTATTTAAATATTCACATATCAGCAGTTCATAAACCCCCTTATAAAATAATTGCATGTATGTCTATGCATGTAATATTAATTATGTTTTATTGGTAGAGGATTTAAATTTGAGATCGTGGTAGGCCTCTACTGAAGCCGTGTCAGGATTTCCGAATTTAGGGGGTTATAAGATCGAAGGGTAAATAACACACAGGAAATCCTCCACATGTAATGTAATTATGGTGATTATCTTATCATTACGATAATACATCCAACAATAGCTTGAATTGCTTCACAAATTTCAATTTAGGTAATATTGCATTTATGACCACCCTCATACTCAGCAAGCATTACCAACTTAGTGCCGTATAATTCGTCATACAATACACGTACGGGCTGGTTATAGTAAAGTTCCCATCTGTGTATATTCTTGTTTCTATATGCCACTCCTTTGCTTTATGTGCGAATCATTCATGTTCCAAGTTGCCTTCATTCTTAGAAATTTTCATTAGGAATAATTGTTGCTACTTTTCAAGAAGTAGCAAACGTCAGCATGACTTTCAATTGATACAAGATGTGGTTAGCTGTCCAAAGCATCGAATGATTAAACAGTCTCAGACCTGTTGGCTTTCCCGTTGACATGTTATCACCCGTATATTGGAACAAAGGGATGCTCTTCTATTATTTTTTCAGACAGAATCTAAGACAAATAAATTTGACAATGCAAGCCAGATATACAGTACCATGACTAATAAGGGAACCAAACATATGATGCTCTTTCTCAATTATATTTTGGGAAAAATAGATAAAATGAATACTCAGTTTCAGGCAGAACACTTTAGACTAAGTACCCTATACTCTACAATTACTGATGAATATCGGAGTATTCTTGGTCTCTTTATCCAGCATAATGTAATGGAATAAAAAATGCTAGCCATGATAGATCCTGAAGACGAATCGCTACACTTGAGAAAGGATGATATAAGCCTTGGTGGAAGATGTGATGCTTTACTGATTAAAGAATCATTGGGAAATAATGAGATTAGTGTGGAGTATTTCCTGTGTGTTATTACCCTTTGAACTTATAACCCCCCTAAATTCGGAAATCCTTACACGGCTTCAGTAGAGGCCTACCACGATCTCAAAATTAAATCCTCTACCAATAAAATATAATTAATATTACATGCATAGACATACATGCAAATATTTTATAAGAGGGTTTATGAACTGCTGATATGTGAATATTTAAATAAACTCTCCTCACCTTAAATTAAAACTTCCTCATACAGAATAATACATTGTCTAACATACATTCTACCTACGAGTATTCAATTAAATGAACTCATTATGTCCCTCACACGTAGTTATAAATATTGTTAGAAATGAGGTTAATCTGTACTCATCTATCCGGATAACCCTGATGTCTTCTGCTCCACGTATCTCTATTACGTTTCCTACTTGAGTGTCTCGTAACGCCCCACGAGAACAACAAACTTTTTGTTAAACGTATATGCACCATCAATAATCACGGTGGCAAATGTATTTCATAAATATTAATTACGACTGCTTTCACGTATTATAATTATGTCACAAACATGAGTGCCTCATAGCATGTCACGACAGCAACTAACTTTTTTGTAACGCTTCTTTGTTTAAACAGGCGAGGCAATAAGCGTTATCAAGGAGGTGAAGGGTTAATGGCTAAAATCCATTAGTGACCTACATTCCTTTCTCCAAGTCTGCTACAGCCAGCCTTCATAATAAACTACACATTATACATACGACTATACGTGTATACATGATAGAAATTAATAAGTACACATACTAGGTCTAAAAGTATACATCCATGCACTTACATTACAATAAACAAAACTATATGCAAAACAACACTTACATAATGTACGTAGAAATAAACTGTCTTGAAATATATTCAAGACATCCTGGGCCCCTCCAAAAAAGGGAAAATGGGGGGGGTCTCCCCTATCAGTACTACAATTTATCATCTATGATTAAGCATGCCCACAATTCTTCAACCCTTTGGGCAGCTTGACATTCAGATCTTTCATAATTTGATGATTCCTCTTTGTATACTTCTGACAACAGATATTCCCATGAGAGCTTTTCAGACCAAGCTCTCTGAATAAGAATTTTTCCTCTTCTTAGTAAGGGTGATATTAGACCTAAGGGGTCCAAAAATATACCCACCAGTAACAGATGTTTAAGTTTGGTCAACACATCTTCTCTAGCCTTCAGACTTTTCAAAGACAACTTGTCTGTATTAACATTCCAGATTAAACTAAAGCTTACTTCTTTAGGAGATCTAGATTTTTCAGAAAGGCGCTGCTCCAGTACCCTTTGAAGTCTGGCATTGTTGGAATTCAATGCCTGCAGTGACATTTTGGCCTTTTCCCACTCTACATATGCAGCGCTGCATATATCAAACTGTTTCTCTTCACTGGTACAAGCATCCAACAAATTACCCACATGAACATTCTCCAATATTTCCTCCAACTGTTCTATTAGAGACTTCATTTGTCCAAAGGCACTCTGAAAATTGTGTAGGAGAGGAGTGTGGATAGGCTTCAAGGGAACAGAATCTGTAAAACTTCTAAGTGTAGTTTTATCTTTGTAATGCACTTCTTGCTTTACTCCAATACTCTCTGGCTCCCACAACTTATTAACAGGCTCTATAACCTTATCAATCAACAACTTATTAACAGGCTCTACGGCCTCTTCAATCAAAAACTTATTAACAGGCTCTATGGCCTCTTCACTCAACAACTTATTAACAGGCCCTATGGCCTCTTCACTAAACAACTTATTAACTGGCTTTTTAGCCTCATCAATCAACTCTTGTGTTGTAGTAGGCAATAACTGTGTTCCTACTCGCATAACAAGTTGGTTTTGTACACTACTGGATCCATGTTGAGTATCATGAGGAATATGGCCATACAACATGACACCACCTGGTGTTTCCATCAAAGTATAGACATCCCACTTGTTAATACCACTAACAAACTGACTAAAATGTAAGGCACCAATAACAATGCCAATGTTCTCCAGTACATCACTATAAATATCTTCATCAGCCAACTTGTGACCATTAGACTTTAACACATTTGCAGCGTTTGCCAGTCCTGGAGTGTGGATGCTAATTACCATGTCATCAACTACGAGTAATTTAACTCTGGCTCTTCTTTTCCCCAATTTGATAACTACATTTACGACAGGAAAACTTCCTTTCTTTGTCTCAGAACGAAATGCATCAATACCAAGAGACATTTCATCTACTGGGCTTAATTTAAGCCTTTCAGCTAATTCCCTAGTTATAAAGGAACACTGGGAACCTGTATCAAAGAATAACCTAGTATTTACCCAAAGATTTCCCTTTGAGCTGCTTATTTTTCCACTTGCAGTAGGCAGAGCACATGAAGGTAAACTCGGCTTCACCATTTGCCTTTGTACTGCCTTCATAGTCATCACACCAACATGTTTCTTGTCCTTTTCTGAGTCGGAATGTTCTTGCTCATTGCCTGACTCATCTAAATTTGAACCATTTCCTGACTGTTCATTCAGAAATGTAGGTTCTTCAAACCTTCTACGAAATTTTGACTCTTGTTCATAACACAAGGCTGCATGATGACCATTTTTCTTACACTTATTCCAATTTAACTGAGTGTAACATATATTTGCATAATGCCCTGACTGAGTACATCTCAGACATTTGTTACTACCTCTCAATTTGTCTCTGCGTTCATTTATGCTTACTACTTTATTACACTGCTCAGACTTATGACTTTGCCAACCACAAAATGCACATCCTAATTTACTATTTACTACCTTTGCAGTAGCACCATAACTACCCATATTCTTTTTATAGGACTGGGTCTCATCTCTCTGGTAGGTTTGGGTCTCTCCCTTTGTGTTACCTTTAGTATTGTTGCCCTCTATATGATATACATATTTTCCCAGTTCCTTCAAGAGGGTTTCATATGTGGGATATTTTGTGTCTATTTTCATGCTAATCCAGTTCTCAACATCTTCTGGCAATTTCATCATCACGAGTTCTGAAAACACCCAATCAGTGTTATCCATGTCTTTATAATTTTTCAGACTTCGAGTAATGGCTTCTACTTCCTGCTTGAACTTAAAAAGTGATGAATAATTAGAAGAGGGAGTTGGTATTTTTACCAATTTCCTCATTAAATTTCGTACAATTCTGTCCTTGCTAGCATAAACAGCTTGTAGCTGCTGAATGCATTCATCATAACTCTCACTAGCAACAGGATATCCCTTTATGGTGTCCTTTGCATCTCCTTTAAGGACATTTCTCAAGATGGTAAACTTTGTCATAGTTGCCATAGAAGTACTATGTACTAAACTATCAAACGTATCCCAAAACTCGTTCCATTCATCATAGTTTCCAGAGAACTGTGGTAATTTTACTTCAGGAAATTTAGGTGTGGGTTGGCCACTGGGGAGGCTTGAACTCTCGGAACTAGGAGCTCGAGTACTCTTCATAGTTCCTAACTTACGAATCCGTTCTAGGACAGCTAAGCTAATATCATTTACTGTTTCAGCTAGATCGTCATGTTCTGTATCCTCCTCTTCAGAATCCCTTTTAAGGGGCTTATTCTCGACATATTCTTCATATTTCCTATCATATCTTCTGAATCTTTCTGTTAGCGTATGATGACATCTTTCTAAATAATTAACAACAAGTGTCTCATCATCTTTGGCAAGTTCTGTTTGACACTGAACACAATCACGTTGAACCAATTCCCGAAGGCGTTTTAATGCCTCAGGTTTAACCGACATATTGAGAAAGCAAATAGAACATAAAACAACAAACACATAGTTGATGCAATTTTATCATCAAAGAATCCACGATCTTCTTTATGCATCCACAATGCAACAAACAATCAATCTGTAAAGAGTATCAAAGGACAATCTTCCAAAATTTCAAGATAATAACATACAGTTATTTAATTCCGTCAAGTATGACGCCAATCCTCAAAGTGTAAAACACACTTTTCATCAATTAAACGACTCTGTTAAGTCAGCAACAGTAAATGGAAAATGTAATGCAAACCACACTGTTCCTCAAATAAACGACACTGTGCACCTAGCAGTAGGTGGGTCACTACCTTCTGTTTATTTACGTAAACAAAGGAATCAATACGACATTCTAGACATCGTTAAATGGGAAATATGTAAACACACAAATCCCTAAAAACCACTGTTCACCCAGCCGAAATTGGGTACTAATATCCAAATTACTTAATGGATGCTCAACTACGAAAGTATATTTTGTTTCCACAGATAGAGAAATGCTTTATCCACACGGGAAAAAGATTGTCTTATTTATTTCAGCAACCACTTAAATTTCAAAGTTATATTCGCAATATTCATGCAAATACATGCAATGCTCCTCCCTTTTTTCGCTGAAATGTGGTCGATTTTAACCGTAGAGTTTTACACTAACTTCTTACAAGGTGGGAGCTTATCTAAAATGTACACTATTTTCACCATTACCACACCAATTCTCATCTGGTTCGAAGGACCAAATGCTGTGGAGAATTTCCTGTGTTATTACCCTTCGATCTTATAACCCCCCTAAATTCGGAAATTCTGACACGGCTTCAGTAGAGGCCTACCACGATCTCAGGATTAAATCCTCTACCAATAAAATATAATTAATATTACATGCAAATATTTTATAAGAGGGTTTATGAACTGCTGATATGTGAATATTTAAATATACTCTCCTCACCTTAAATTAAAATTTCCTCATACAGAATAATACATTTTCTAACATACATTCTACCTACGAGTGTTCAATTAAATGAGCTCATTCTGTCCCTCACACGTAGTTATAAATATTGTTAGAAATAAGGTTAATCTGTACTCATCTATCCGGATAACCCTGATGTCTTCTGCTCCACGTATCTCTATTACGTTTCCTACTTGAGTGTCTCGTAATGCCCCACGAGAACAACAAACTTTTTGTTAAACGTATATGCACCATCAATAATCATGGTGGCAAATGTATTTCATAAATATTAATTACGACTGCTTTCACGCATTATAATTACGTCACAAACATGAGTGCCTCATAGCATGTCACGACAGCAACTAACTTTTTTGTAACGCTTCTTTGTTTAAACAGGCGAGGCAATAAGCGTTATTGAATTAACACATTCAAGATTATGCAAAGTTTGTAACTTTTTATTAATATAGTGAAATAATCATGCATTCTCTTAATATTTGCATAATTTTTTTAAATGCTGATATTAGAATATTATTAATGGGAAATAACCTATTTTAATATTACCCTGTTCATCTTACATTTTGAAGTATATATTTTTGCTGTGCCTCGAAAGAGGCAAAGGACAAACAATCAAACAAACATTTATTTCCATTTTGTACAATGGTTATTCAACATTAATAGTAACTTATAAGTAGACATGTAATAAAACTAATAAATAAGAGGGTTATACATATAGTTAAATTAAATGTAGCTTTCATAGAAAATAATAATGCTGTAATAAAAATGTTAATAATAAAGTAGTAAGTATGCCACTAGATACAGGATCGTTATTATCGGCATCATTTCCATATTTGTTTCCTTACAATGAGAATAATTAGTTCTTAATGAGCAGCAACTATTTGTCCAAAAGAAAACTATATAGTTTGCCTTTGAAAGCTGTGAAGGAGGATGCATTTTAAGATGCTCTGGAATATTATTCCAGAGTGTTGGCCCTTTGATAGTGATCATCTTTGAACCTGCTTCTATGTTTGTTCTGTGAATAAAGAGCTCACTGCTCTGTCTTGTGTTGGTTCCCCTTATATCCCTGGCTGCTTTTAAATCAAATAGCCAGCTAGGATAATGATGGTCCAAAATTTTGAATACAAAAACATAAATAGCATAAGCGACCTTATTTTCTGCCCGCAGCCACCCAAGTTTATTGAGAGCTGGTGTGATGTGGTCATATTTTCTTATTCCTCCCAGGGCAACTCGAGCTGCAAAATTAATAAGCTTCTGTATTCTGTTTATCTGAGTCTTAGTGGTAGCTCCCCAAACAGTTGTGCAGTAATTAATGTGACTTAGGGCTAGAGATTCAACAACAGTTATTCGAGTGGTAGTCTCAAAATTGTCTTTTATACGTGATAAGTTTAATGTTCCTGTAACCTTTTTGCATACTTTATCTATGTGGGAATCAAACAACATGTGGTTATCAAAGTGAATTCCTAGGTTTTTGACTGTTTTGCTAGGTGTGATAATATTGTCGCAAAAATTAATTGTTGTGTTTTCTGGAATTTGTGCTATGTGGAACCTTGAACCAATAAATATGCACTGTGTTTTACTTTCCTTAATTAACAGCCCAATTTCTTGGAAATAGGTTTTAATTTGACTATATATATATATATATATATATATATATATATATATATATATATATATATATATATATATATATATATATATATATATATATATATATATATATATATATATATATATATATATATATATAATTGCAGTTCCCGGAAAATATTTATTACTTTTCATTCCGAGTTGACCTAATGCATGTAATTGCGATAAACATGACCTTTTATATTAACATATTTTTTTATTATCTATATTTATGTAATAATGCTTAAACTAAATCTTGCAGAAATATCTTATCTTTCTCAAGCATATATTCTTAGGCACACTGTTTCACATAGCTCTCACACTCCCGTAAGTGATAGCGCTCTGGAAAAAAAAAAAAAAGTCATTTATGTCTAAGTATATTAATAAATTAAATAAAAACAATGACAGCATTTATTGTTCTGTATCAAGTAAGTGAACTCGTAATAAAGATCTTGTTTTCCATTGCAAAGCTTGTATAATTATGCATATAATGTATGCATTGCATATTTGAAGTTGGCTGAGTAAATGAGTTGCAACATTCTCTTAGCCCTATTCAGGGTTTCATAATCGGGGGTGGGGGGATGAACAGTGAGAAGAGTTTGGGGAAAAGCACGAAAATGAGAGAGAGAGAGAGAGAGAGAGAGAGAGAGAGAGAGAGAGAGACCCTCTTGCTAAGGCGTGCTTTATGTGGTAGGCTGACCCATGGCACAGCCACCCGTTGTAGAGCTACAACTGAAGAGTCTTTTGGACTTTAAATAAGACTGTCCAGGACAGTTCGACGGCAAGTCTTCCTTCAAGTTACGGCTCTTTTTCTATACCTACATCAACACCGAATATTCTTGGATATTCGATACACAGTTCTTACTATCCCCTTACATCTAACAAGTCTTTGTTGTTCGTTGATGCTCTCCCTTGAGGGTGAGCGGAACTTCCCTCTCTGGACTGCAAGTGGGGTCTAACAAGTCATAACACTCCTTATCTGTGTCTCTTTTATGTTTCTTCGTGCCCAGGCCCGAAGCGGGCAATTTTTCTCCTTCTCTTTTTGTTCTCGTCTTGGTGTAATAATAATAATAATAATAATAATAATAATAACCTTCGTACCAGTTACACTGCAGCTTAACTAGCGATGATATGTTACTACTTTGAGCAAGGGCAAAAATAAATAAATAAATAAATAAATCTTACCGCAAGGAGTTGTGATTTATACAAATTAACTCGAAATGTCTTTTTTCTTTTCTTTATTTGTTGTGGATTCAGATTCCGACATCCTAATCAAAAATGCCCTGCTAGGCTTTTTTTTTTTTTTTCTTGGATGTTCTTCCTTGAGGGTGAGCGGACCTTCCCTTCACAAAAGATGTCATACATTTCTTGTACAGATTTGTTGTAAAATAAGGTTCTCCAGTCAATAACTGCAAAAAGCTCATTCATTTTGATGTAATCTCCTTTCCGATAGTTCCTCCTCATGTCCTCAGTGCCTCTACTCTCAGGAAGAATATCTTCAATGACATACTCCATCAACAACACACAGTGGTCACTCTTTCCAATTTGTTTTGTTTTTTGTTTTTGTTTTTTGTTTGTGGCCCGCAGGTGGGGTAAGATTTTTTTGGAATGTAGGTGGTATTCTCTCTTGCGGGCGAATGGGCTTTCCTATTTGGTGAGGACGTGGGGTGAAATCTTGTTATTGTTGGTGATCGAACTTTCCTATTTTGGCCCGCAGGTGAGGTTGTGCAAAACTGTAAAGATTATGGCGAGCATAAGTATTCAGTTGAGGATTATTAGTTTACATCAAACAATTTAAATGAATTCCTGTTTTGGGGGTGAGAGAGAGTTGTTACATGGTTATCTTGGTGGAGGGTATTGTTTGATGATATTTAGTAGACTGTTCATGTAGTTGTTTGTTGCTAGTCTGATAATGGAGCTAGCAACATGAAAGGCATTTGGATCTTCGCTGGATGTTGCGGGGGCACCAGTTTTCCGTCGAATTTCTGAAAAGGAGTCACATTCGAGGATGTAATGAGCAGTGGATGTAATGAGGCTACCTGGCAAAAGGTGCATTCCCTGATGATATCCTCCACTATTCGCCAGGTGCACTTGGACCCGAGTCTCAGACGGTACACACTGACCGTGCTTTTTTTTTTTTTTTTTTTTTTTTTTTTTTTTTGAGATGGGATAGGATAGGATGGGAAAAAAGGGGAGGGAATTAAGGATATAAGGGAATTGGAGGGAAAAGCACGAAAATTAAATAAAGTAAGAGAAAAAAGAGAGGGGCAGACCCTCGTGCTAAGTTTTGATCTGAAATTCAGATTCTTCTTATACCTCCGTGCTTCGTCGAAGGCTCTTAGGCAGGGTTCGTAGCACTTCATAAATAAATGAGTTCTCAGTTTCTTTGTAAAGTCCACTATAATATCACATTTTTTCAGGCATCTTATTAAATAGGCATGGTGGATAACTTCGTTTTTAATTTCTTTGTATTTATACTTATTATATCATTATGTATTTGTTGTTAGATTAGATGCTAACAATGTTGCAACGGCTTAAGGAACAGTTATCACTTATGACAATGTAATATCCATGCAATTCTAGGATATTCTCAAGAGGGCTTGTTTCCTCAGTTCATTGTCAATGTAAATAGTACTCGGCAAAGTGTTTTCTTGTCATTCTCTGTCAAAGTGAATAGTAATTTGCAAAACTTTAATCATGTTAGCTGTAAAACGGAAATAAAGTCGTTCTATGATTTTCACACACTTGGGTCTACAGAGCTTCCCTCGAGAAATTATCCTTAATTCTACATACTTTAACATATCATCTAAATTTAACATGTTTCTTATGCAATTTATTTAAACATATTTGATTTTATTATTTAAATTTAAAATGTAACTAATTTATTTTTTAATTTGCATAATCATTTGAATAACGAGGAATACATATTTACTGAAAACATAACATACCTCGTGATTCTTGCTAAATAATTTCTGGTGAATGTATTTTTTTACGAGACGTTATTAAACGTCTCGTATATTCAATGATATCTGCGTTCAGTGTTGCCACAGTTTGTGATTATTCACAAGATTTTGTGAATGTGGCTCTCTCCTTTTGATCTTGTGACATAATTTAAAAATTTTGTGAACTTCTGTCATACCGGGATATAAATTAAATAATTATCAATATTTATCAAAAAAAGAAATAGCCACAATTTGAAAATATTATTTGAATTGTAATGTAATTATGGTGATTATCTTATCATTACGATAATACATCCAACAATAGCTTGAATTGCTTCACAAATTTCAATTTAGGTAATATTGCATTTATGACCACCCTCATACTCAGCAAGCATTACCAACTTTGTGCCGTATAATTCGTCATACAATACACGTACGGGCTGGTTATGATAAAGTTCCCATCTGTGTATATTCTTGTTTCTATATGCCACTCCTTTGCTTTATGTGCGAATCATTCATGTTCCAAGTTGCCTTCATTCTTAGAAATTTTCATTAGGAATAATTGTTGCTACTTTTCAAGAAGTAGCAAACGTCAGCATGACTTTCAATTGATACAAGATGTGGTTAGCAGTCCAAAGCATCGAATGATTAAACAGTCTCAGACCCGTTGGCTTTCCCGTTGACATGTTATCACCCGTATATTGGAACAATGGGATGCTCTTCTATTATTTTTTCAGACAGAATCTAAGACAAATAAATTTGACAATGCAAGCCAGATATACAGTACCATGACTAATAAGGGAACCAAACATATGATGCTCTTTCTCAATTATATTTTGGGAAAAATAGATAAAATGAATACTCAGTTTCAGGCAGAACACTTTAGACTAAGTACCCTATACTCTACAATTACTGATGAATATCGGAGTATTCTTGGTCTCTTTATCCAGCATAATGTAATGGAATAAAAAATGCTAGCCATGATAGATCCTGAAGACGAATCGCTACACTTGAGAAAGGATGATATAAGCCTTGGTGGAAGATGTGATGCTTTACTGATTAAAGAATCATTGGGAAATAATGAGATTAGTGTGGAGTATTTCCTGTGTGTTATTACCCTTTGAACTTATAACCCCCCTAAATTCGGAAATCCTTACACGGCTTCAGTAGAGGCCTACCACGATCTCAAAATTAAATCCTCTACCAATAAAATATAATTAATATTACATGCATAGACATACATGCAAATATTTTATAAGAGGGTTTATGAACTGCTGATATGTGAATATTTAAATAAACTCTCCTCACCTTAAATTAAAACTTCCTCATACAGAATAATACATTGTCTAACATACATTCTACCTACGAGTATTCAATTAAATGAACTCATTATGTCCCTCACACGTAGTTATAAATATTGTTAGAAATGAGGTTAATCTGTACTCATCTATCCGGATAACCCTGATGTCTTCTGCTCCACGTATCTCTATTACGTTTCCTACTTGAGTGTCTCGTAACGCCCCACGAGAACAACAAACTTTTTGTTAAACGTATATGCACCATCAATAATCACGGTGGCAAATGTATTTCATAAATATTAATTACGACTGCTTTCACGTATTATAATTATGTCACAAACATGAGTGCCTCGTAGCATGTCACGACAGCAACTAACTTTTTTGTAACGCTTCTTTGTTTAAACAGGCGAGGCAATAAGCGTTATCAAGGAGGTGAAGGGTTAATGGCTAAAATCCATTAGTGACCTACATTCCTTTCTCCAAGTCTGCTACAGCCAGCCTTCATAATAAACTACACATTATACATACGACTATACGTGTATACATGATAGAAATTAATAAGTACACATACTAGGTCTAAAAGTATACATCCATGCACTTACATTACAATAAACAAAACTATATGCAAAACAACACTTACATAATGTACGTAGAAATAAACTGTCTTGAAATATATTCAAGACATCCTGGGCCCCTCCAAAAAAGGGAAAATGGGGGGGGTCTCCCCTATCAGTACTACAATTTATCATCTATGATTAAGCATGCCCACAATTCTTCAACCCTTTGGGCAGCTTGACATTCAGATCTTTCATAATTTGATGATTCCTCTTTGTATACTTCTGACAACAGATATTCCCATGAGAGCTTTTCAGACCAAGCTCTCTGAATAAGAATTTTTCCTCTTCTTAGTAAGGGTGATATTAGACCTAAGGGGTCCAAAAATATACCCACCAGTAACAGATGTTTAAGTTTGGTCAACACATCTTCTCTAGCCTTCAGACTTTTCAAAGACAACTTGTCTGTATTAACATTCCAGATTAAACTAAAGCTTACTTCTTTAGGAGATCTAGATTTTTCAGAAAGGCGCTGCTCCAGTACCCTTTGAAGTCTGGCATTGTTGGAATTCAATGCCTGCAGTGACATTTTGGCCTTTTCCCACTCTACATATGCAGCGCTGCATATATCAAACTGTTTCTCTTCACTGGTACAAGCATCCAACAAATTACCCACATGAACATTCTCCAATATTTCCTCCAACTGTTCTATTAGAGACTTCATTTGTCCAAAGGCACTCTGAAAATTGTGTAGGAGAGGAGTGTGGATAGGCTTCAAGGGAACAGAATCTGTAAAACTTCTAAGTGTAGTTTTATCTTTGTAATGCACTTCTTGCTTTACTCCAATACTCTCTGGCTCCCACAACTTATTAACAGGCTCTATAACCTTATCAATCAACAACTTATTAACAGGCTCTACGGCCTCTTCAATCAAAAACTTATTAACAGGCTCTATGGCCTCTTCACTCAACAACTTATTAACAGGCCCTATGGCCTCTTCGCTAAACAACTTATTAACTGGCTTTTTAGCCTCATCAATCAACTCTTGTGTTGTGGTAGGCAATAACTGTGTTCCTACTCGCATAACAAGTTGGTTTTGTACACTACTGGATCCATGTTGAGTATCATGAGGAATATGGCCATACAACATGACACCACCTGGTGTTTCCATCAAAGTATAGACATCCCACTTGTTAATACCACTAACAAACTGACTAAAATGTAAGGCACCAATAACAATGCCAATGTTCTCCAGTACATCACTATAAATATCTTCATCAGCCAACTTGTGACCATTAGACTTTAACACATTTGCAGCGTTTGCCAGTCCTGGAGTGTGGATGCTAATTACCATGTCATCAACTACGAGTAATTTAACTCTGGCTCTTCTTTTCTCCAATTTGATAACTACATTTACGACAGGAAAACTTCCTTTCTTTGTCTCAGAACGAAATGCATCAATACCAAGAGACATTTCATCTACTGGGCTTAATTTAATCCTTTCAGCTAATTCCCTAGTTATAAAGGAACACTGGGAACCTGTATCAAAGAATAACCTAGTATTTACCCAAAGATTTCCCTTTGAGCTGCTTATTTTTCCACTTGCAGTAGGCAGAGCACATGAAGGTAAACTCGGCTTCACCATTTGCCTTTGTACTGCCTTCATAGTCATCACACCAACATGTTTCTTGTCCTTTTCTGAGTCGGAATGTTCTTGCTCATTGCCTGACTCATCTAAATTTGAACCATTTCCTGACTGTTTATTCAGAAATGTAGGTTCTTCAAACCTTCTACGAAATTTTGACTCTTGTTCATAACACAAGGCTGCATGATGACCATTTTTCTTACACTTATTCCAATTTAACTGAGTGTAACATATATTTGCATAATGCCCTGACTGAGTACATCTCAGACATTTGTTACTACCTCTCAATTTGTCTCTGCGTTCATTTATGCTTACTACTTTATTACACTGCTCAGACTTATGACTTTGCCAACCACAAAATGCACATCCTAATTTACTATTTACTACCTTTGCAGTAGCACCATAACTACCCATATTCTTTTTATAGGACTGGGTCTCATCTCTCTGGTAGGTTTGGGTCTCTCCCTTTGTGTTACCTTTAGTATTGTTGCCCTCTATATGATATACATATTTTCCCAGTTCCTTCAAGAGGGTTTCATATGTAGGATATTTTGTGTCTATTTTCATGCTAATCCAGTTCTCAACATCTTCTGGCAATTTCATCATCACGAGTTCTGAAAACACCCAATCAGTGTTATCCATGTCTTTATAATTTTTCAGACTTCGAGTAATGGCTTCTACTTCCTGCTTGAACTTAAAAAGTGATGAATAATTAGAAGAGGGAGTTGGTATTTTTACCAATTTCCTCATTAAATTTCGTACAATTCTGTCCTTGCTAGCATAAACAGCTTGTAGCTGCTGAATGCATTCATCATAACTCTCACTAGCAACAGGATATCCCTTTATGGTGTCCTTTGCATCTCCTTTAAGGACATTTCTCAAGATGGTAAACTTTGTCATAGTTGCCATAGAAGTACTATGTACTAAACTATCAAACATATCCCAAAACTCGTTCCATTCATCATAGTTTCCAGAGAACTGTGGTAATTTTACTTCAGGAAATTTAGGTGTGGGTTGCCCACTGGGGAGGCTTGAACTCTCGGAACTAGGAGCTCGAGTACTCTTCATAGTTCCTAACTTACGAATCCGTTCTAGGACAGCTAAGCTAATATCATTTACTGTTTCAGCTAGATCGTCATGTTCTGTATCCTCCTCTTCAGAATCCCTTTTAAGGGGCTTATTCTCGACATATTCTTCATATTTCCTATCATATCTTCTGAATCTTTCTGTTAGCGTATGATGACATCTTTCTAAATAATTAACAAGTGTCTCATCATCTTTGGCAAGTTCTGTTTGACACTGAACACAATCACGTTGAACCAATTCCCGAAGGCGTTTTAATGCCTCAGGTTTAACCGACATATTGAGAAAGCAAATAGAACATAAAACAACAAACACATAGTTGATGCAATTTTATCATCAAAGAATCCACGATCTTCTTTATGCATCCACAATGCAACAAACAATCACTCTGTAAAGAGTATCAAAGGACAATCTTCCAAAATTTCAAGATAATAACATACAGTTATTTAATTCCGTCAAGTATGACGCCAATCCTCAAAGTGTAAAACACACTTTTCATCAATTAAACGACTCTGTTAAGTCAGCAACAGTAAATGGAAAATGTAATGCAAACCACACTGTTCCTCAAATAAACGGCACTGTGCACCTAGCAGTAGGTGGGTCACTACCTTCTGTTTATTTACGTAAACAAAGGAATCAATACGACATTCTAGACATCGTTAAATGGGAAATATGTAAACACACAAATCCCTAAAAACCACTGTTCACCCAGCCGAAATTGGGTACTAATATCCAAATTACTTAATGGATGCTCAACTACGAAAGTATATTTTGTTTCCACAGATAGAGAAATGCTTTATCCACACGGGAAAAAAGATTGTCTTATTTATTTCAGCAACCACTTAAATTTCAAAGTTATATTCGCAATATTCATGCAAATACATGCAATGCTCCTCCCTTTTTTCGCTGAAATGTGGACGATTTTAACCGTAGAGTTTTACACTAACTTCTTACAAGGTGGGAGCTTATCTAAAATGTACACTATTTTCACCATTACCACACCAATTCTCATCTGGTTCGAAGGACCAAATGCTGTGGAGAATTTCCTGTGTGTTATTACCCTTCGATCTTATAACCCCCTAAATTCGGAAATTCTGACACGGCTTCAGTAGAGGCCTACCACGATCTCAGGATTAAATCCTCTACCAATAAAATATAATTAATATTACATGCAAATATTTTATAAGAGGGTTTATGAACTGCTGATATGTGAATATTTAAATAAACTCTCCTCACCTTAAATTAAAACTTCCTCATACAGAATAATACATTGTCTAACATACATTCTAACTACGAGTATTCAATTAAATGAACTCATTCTGTCCCTCACACGTAGTTATAAATATTGTTAGAAATGAGGTTAATCTGTACTCATCTATCCGGATAACCCTGATGTCTTCTGCTCCACGTATCTCTATTACGTTTCCTACTTGAGTGTCTCGTAACGCCCCACGAGAACAACAAACTTTTTGTTAAACGTATATGCACCATCAATAATCATGGTGGCAAATGTATTTCATAAATATTAATTACGACTGCTTTCACGCATTATAATTACGTCACAAACATGAGTGCCTCGTAGTATCTCACGACAGCAACTAGCTTTTTTGTAACACTTCTTTGTTTAAACAGGCGATGCAATAAGCGTTATCAAGGAGGTGAAGGGTTAATGGCTAAAATCCAATAGTGACCTACATTCCTTTCTCCAAGTCTGCTACAGCCAGCCTTCATAATAAACTACACATTATACATACGACTATACGTGTATACATGATAGAAATTAATAAGTACACATACTAGGTCTAAAAGTATACATCCATGCACTTACATTACAATAAACGAAACTATATGCAAAACAACACTTACATAATGTACGTAGAAATAAATTGTCTTGAAATATATTCAAGACAAGTAGGTTCCGACAAGATTGTCAAGTGTTTTTAATAGAGTTGTGTATTCAGATACGAAAAAGGTTTCCACTCAGTGGAAATAATATACTAGCCTTGTTGAATATTTTGGAACCTAATGTGATTCTTTCTCCAGAGAGGAATCTTAAATTGATCTCTAAACTTGCCATTCATTTCCCTACACTTGCAAATGAAGAAAAATTAGATAAACTTCAAGAACAATGGCAAGACCTTCTATAAGCAAAAGAAAGTTTGAAATCCCTAGATCAATCTGCAAGATATTTTTGGTTTAAACTCAAACTAGTAAAGGATGGACTCAACCCAAATTTGATTTGCTTTCCAAAGTAATGTGTGGTGTCTTAGCACTCCCACATTCATCAGCTTTTGTTGAGAGGATTTTTTCTCAAGTGAACTTAATCAAAACTATTCTATCTCTATCTACCTTGGCTGTTTCCCCCTTTAATTGGGGGGTAGCCGACATCAAAAAGAGAAAACAATAAGGGGATTACTTTACTCTATGGGGAATGACGAGGGAGCTAGCGACCGTTCAGATGGCACTGCTGGAGTGCCACAGCCCATCCTCCTGTCTCTTCCACAACCTGTGCCACTTCACAACTGCCAACTCCCATACCACAGGGCTACCTCTGTAACATGCAGCCCAATGGTAACAGCAGATGCCCATCAGAGCTGCATCACAATCGCTCGCCACTCATTCCTATTCCTAGCACGCTCGCTTGCTTTCCTCACATCCATCCTCCCATCATTCAGGGCTCTCCTTACTCCACCCATCCACCCAAACCTAGGTCTCCCTCTAGCATTTCTCCCATTAACTCTCACATTCATCACCTTTTTCAGCAGTCTTTCTTCATCCATCCTTTCCACATGGCCAAACCATCTCAGAACATTCATATCTACTCTGGCTGTAATTTCTCTCCTCACACCCGTTCTTGCTCTCACCACTTCATTCCTAACCCTATCCAACCGAGATACACCAGTCATTTCATCTCAAACACATTTTCTTTTACTATTTTTTTATTTTGTATATATATTGAGTTAAATGTAAAGTCTGATCCTGTGATAACATATCTTGGTTAGCATGTGAGTTTATCATTTAAGAAGAATATATAGCAGAAACAGGTGGGTGCCTCCTCGGACACAAATTCGAATTTTCCTTCAGGTTTGACTTTTGTGGTGACTATTCCCAGAATGCCTGCTTTCACCTGGTCAATGAATAGTCTACTCTCAGTTTTTTGCAGGCTACCGTACACAAAAATATTTACTCCACCAACTTCAAATAAAGTTGGGCTAAAACTTACTGGCTTATAATTAAATAAAGACAAACTGTACGGTACTAAAGGGGAAGGGCATGAGTTACGTTTGCTTAATAGTAAGTGGAGAACTCCCACTGGTTAATAACACAAATACACTAAATAATATTAACTGAACACTGCATAAATCCAGGCTTAAATGAAAGACTCATCGATAAAATATAAAAATATATTGAAAAAGAGTTAATATTATAATGGAGCAATGTTTCAGCCCAAAAGAAAAGGTTAAATTTTACAAAAATAACAAAGAGTTATAGCTCCAGGCACGACTGCTGGACACATCAAAATAAACAACACAATAACAAAATGATAATTGTTCAAAATCCAAAAACTTTATGCAATATTAAAATAGAGTCACTGCTTGACAAATTCGACAGCACTAGTCCAAGGGGCGAAATGGGAGGCTCATAAATTTACACGAATTTTACGAGTCTCTAACAATAGGTCATCACCTGATGCTGTCCTCAGAGAGAATCCTCGTCCGTTCTGTAAACAAATCAGACGAGCATCACATTCTAAAATAAAAGTATATAATTTTATCATATTATACATAATTAAGGATTTCCTAAGATTTAGATTAGCTTTACAAACAAATTCCAATTATTCATGATAAAATGATGAAATTAATGACAAAATAAATGATTGTTATAATATAGTCTCTCAATGAATATATTCATGTAGGTAGATGCACAATATTACTTATGGTATTACAATAAAACACACACAAGGTATAACTAATGAAACTGTGTGTGATAGACAGATCACCACACTCTCCCCCCCAAAAAGGGTAGGAAGCTAAATAAATCACATGTACAAACAAAATAAAGTGTAGAACAAAAACAGAAAATTTAAAGGCATCATTTACAACCTATCCTACTCCAACTGAGTTGAAGGGTCTAACAAATCTGACTCTTTCCTCTGGTAAAGGAGGGGGAACTGGTTGAGAGATCGTCTTGCCAACTGCCTTTTTACACAAAATACATGGTTTTAATATTTTCTTCACAATAACTCTACCTTTAGAGATCCAAAACTGCTTCCTAAGTCCTGACAACATTTGTCCTAATCCATAATGATGATGTTGAATATGATACACCCAATTAATGGCAACTTCACTGTCACACCATATAGTGCAACCTTTGAATGCTAATTTCTCATTAGACAAGAGTGTCTGAGCCAATGCTGAGGCTAAAGTAAGTGAGAGTAACTCTAACTTAGGAATGGTGAGTGGAGGATTTGGCGATACTCTTACTTTACTCATAATGATATCACTAGATTTGCTTCTTAAGTCCACAGCATATGCAACTAATCCATAAGCTACTTTAGATGAATCACAAAATATGTGCAAATCTGATACACCAGGGACAATTACAAATCTAGTATATTGAATGGTTGACATCTGATTCAAATCTCTGCAAATAACTGAAAATTCTTGTACTAAAGGTTCTGGCAAAGGTTCATCCCAAGAACACTTACTTCTCCACAATTTTGAAATTAATAACTTTCCCTTGATCAAGATTGGTGATAACAATCCTAAAGGATCAAATACACTAGCAATTACAGATACAACTGATCTCTTGGTGATATGATGATGCACACACTCCTCCTTGCACACTTTCTTACTGGAGTACAATTTGATTTCATCATTTACAACATTCCAAGAAATTCCTAAAACATTTACATTATTCAGATCTAATTGATCATGATTAACACCTACTTCATCATTAAATTTTACATCATTACTCACCCAACCTTGTAATGGCATAGAGGTTTCTGCTAAACTAGAATTTACAATGGGATACTCTGTTTTTAACTGTTCAGAGTCTGAATAGGTACAAACAAAGTTATCTACATAGAAATGGGAGATCAGAGACTTAGCTACTGGATGTGAATGTGTCTCCAAATGATATGTGAGTGTTTTCTGAAGCAAAAAGGGAGATGATGTTGTACCAAAGAGTACTACTTTAAATCTATAGGTAACTATTTTCTGAAGTGTTTCATCCTCGAACCACAAGAATCTACAGAAATCTCTGCAGTTTGGCAAAATACCTATACGTAGGAAGGCTTTGGAAATGTCTGATACAGCAGCTACAGGGTTAGTACGAAATTCAATGAGTGAATCAACAAGTTTATGGGTTAGGCTTGGGCCTGTTAGTAAACATTCATTCAGACTCTTTGACTGTGAATCAGCTCTACTAGAAGCATTAAACACTACTCTAATAGGAGTGGTAGGAGAATTCTTGTAGACTGGATGATGAGGCAAGTAATGAGTCAACCCATCTGTAACTGTAGGATTATCAATTTTCTCAATGAATCCCAATTCAATGTACTCATTAAAAATCTCTGAGTATTGTCCATAAAGTTCTGGGCGAGTTGCAAAGGATTTAGCTAGTGACATGAGCTGACCATAAGCTCTTCTATAGTTAGTTGCTGGTCTCTCAGTGCCCTTAAAGGGTAATTCCACAAAATACTGATTGTCGGCCTTCTGGCAAGTGGACTCAAAATGACTCACTGATTGTACTTCCTCAGGTGTTAAAGTTTCATTCTTAATACCAATAACATCTAAATTCCAAAGGTTTCGAACTTCGGACTCAAGGGTTTGTACTCCTACATGAGCACAAAGCACATGCTGCCCATTAACTGTGTTAACTGTCTGAGAACTAATTGCCCACTTTGGCATAGGTCCAAAGATAATCGAACCTGCTGGACTTGACAAAAGTGTAATTCCAGAATAGAAAGTATGGTTGGTCACAAATCTAGAATAGTAATCTGCACCAATTACCATACTTATGTCACTAATCACATCACACTCAACGTTAGGATCTGCAAGTTTGATCCCCTTTTTTGTGAGTGTTTCTGCAACTCTAGCAATGCCAGGTACATATAACGTAGTGTTAACCTTATCATAGACGACAGCATAAATCGGAATATGTTGTGTACCAATGCGTACTACAACACGAACGACGTCACACAAAATGTTTTCGGCTTGATTACCAAATGAAGTCAGTTTAAGTGAGATACGAAACACTGGATTGAGTTTAAGGCGCTTTACTACTGCAGAATGAATGAAAGACCGTTGAGCACCGGTATCTAAAAACATCCTAACTGTTTCACGTACCCCAGCACCAGAAATCTTAACAATTGCTGTAGGAAGTGCTACTGAAGGAAGTGGAACATTATTAGTCTGGACATCTGTTTGAACAGAATTAGCGACACTGTCATCTGTTCCTGACAGGATTCTAAACTTATCATCCACTACTACTTGATTAGTGGGAATGTTACTGTTAAGGTTAGTTCCATTATTAATAACTGTTGGGGCATTAGACGCAACTGACACTTGATTAACTGCAGTACTACGGTTGGTTAGTTTCATGCAGAGGAAGGTATGATGTTTGCCATTACAATTTCTACACTCAGCCGTCTCTCTACACTGTAAGGCTCTATGGCCTTTCTGCATACACACGAAACATAGTTCTAACTCTCTAACTCTGTTCTTCCTGGCTTCATGAGTTGCGTAATTAGAACAAAACTTAGTATTATGAATATCCTTACAAAAGAGACAAGGTTTGTTCCAAGTACTTGAATTGCTAGATGACGAATTAGACTTATTTTGAGTCTGGGACACAACTACTTGTTTAGGTACTGTACTAAACCTATGATTGGAATTTGTACTAGAATTCTGACTAGTTACTACTTTAGTTTTGGAATGTGCATCAGAATGTGAAACTTGCTTATTCCTAGACTGATCAGAAAGAATACGAGAACATTCCATGACCTTGATAAGGTGTCCAATACCATCCTTCAATTGTGTAATAGTCAAAGTATAAGTACTGTACTTATTAAAAAGGTACTCTAAAGTTTTAGGACTAAGTTTCTTAGCAATTATGTCTTTTATTAGGTAGTCATCACAAGGTACTTGGGTTACACCCTCTATTTGCATCAACAAACGTTGAAATGTTAAGTGAAATTCAGTCAACTCAGTTAAATTATGTTCAGGGGGTTTCATATCCATCAAATCTAAATGTAATTGTTGCAACAAAAGGTCATTGTCGGCAAAGCTTTTTCTCAACACTCTTAATGCTATACTGTAATTTCCACTAGTTATGGGAAGACCTTCAATGGTTCTATAAGCTTTACCTCTCAAATAAGATCTGAGCATGCTAAATTTCAATACTGGGTCAATGTCTTGACGATTATCAATTAAACTACTAAAGGAATCCCAAAAGCAATTCCACTGACTCAACTGACCATCAAATTCAGGAATCTTAATCTCAGGCAACTTAGGGTGTGGAAGGGGTCTAGCAGGTACTACTGTCTGACTAGAAGCTTGACTAGTTGTAGCTTGTGCTTGACTACCAAAGGACAAATGATCATCTATAGCTGTCTTAATTTGTATGAGCACTTTATAGGCATTACGTTTCAGAGTTCTGTGCTCTCTAGAATCTTGGCTAAGCTGGGTACTATCAATAGCATCTTGACTAGCTGTCCAATGTACATCAATGGACTCGTACAACTTTGTAAGTTCTGCTTCTGAAAACTGTAACGACCGTAAGGATGGTGGAGGAGACGCTTTAAGGTCATGTTCTATAGAACTGAGCATATCTGTCAGATCATCGGTTACAACCTTGTAAAGTTCAAACGCTTTACTTTCAGCGATTGATGGTAAAGACATCTTGCTGGATTAATCTTTACCTTATACAAATCACAATAATTTTGGCTAGGTGGCCAAACTAAACTAATACCAAAATTCACTAGGATTATATTTATATCCTAGGTACACTTGATTACACACGCATGTATTCAAATAGCTAATCTAAACCTTCCCTTGGACTAAAGAATTCGACATCAGCAGTGATATCACAAAAAATATGCCATGGATTTATGCGCAGTGTTTTAATATCAAAGTTCAAAAACAATACCAAAGGTAGCCTATTCCAAATTCCATTCAGTAAATGTAGTAAAGTATGCTAGCTAGGCTAGGCACCATATCCGGTTCGAAGGACCAGAAAAAACTAGAATATGTGGTGACTATTCCCAGAATGCCTGCTTTCATCTGGTCAATGAATAGTCTACTCTCAGTTTTTTGCAGGCTACCGTACACAAAAATATTTACTCCACCAACTTCAAATAAAGTTGGGCTAAAACTTACTGGCTTATAATTAAATAAAGACAAACTGTACGGTACTAAAGGGGAAGGGCATGAGTTACGTTTGCTTAATAGTAAGTGGAGAACTCCCACTGGTTAATAACACAAATACACTAAATAATATTAACTGAACACTGCATAAATCCAGGCTTAAATGAAAGACTCATCGATAAAATATAAAAATATATTGAAAAAGAGTTAATATTATAATGGAGCAATGTTTCAGCCCAAAAGAAAAGGTTAAATTTTACAAAAATAACAAAGAGTTATAGCTCCAGGCACGACTGCTGGACACATCAAAATAAACAACACAATAACAAAATAATAATTGTTCAAAATCCAAAAACTTTATGCAATATTAAAATAGAGTCACTGCTTGACAAATTCGACAGCACTAGTCCAAGGGGCGAAATGGGAGGCTCATAAATTTACACGAATTTTACGAGTCTCTAACAATAGGTCATCACCTGATGCTGTCCTCAGAGAGAATCCTCGTCCGTTCTGTAAACAAATCACACGAGCATCACATTCTAAAATAAAAGTATATAATTTTATCATATTATACATAATTAAGGATTTCCTAAGATTTAGATTAGCTTTACAAACAAATTCCAATTATTCATGATAAAATGATGAAATTAATGACAAAATAAATGATTGTTATAATATAGTCTCTCAATGAATATATTCATGTAGGTAGATGCACAATATTACTTATGGTATTACAATAAAACACACACAAGGTATAACTAATGAAACTGTGTGTGATAGACAGATCACCACAACTTTGTTTTTGTTGCATTTTTTTCTTTTTCTTTTTATCCTCAAATTACCCTAATCAAATTTTTAAGTTAAGATGTGTGTTACCAGAAGAGATAAATTGAGTCACTAAATAGCACTTATATGGAGATATAAAAATTCTGTGTGAAGCTTAAATAATAGTTTTTCTCTTTTTTTTCTTTCTCTTCTTCTTTCTATATTCTGTGAGAGGGAGAACATAAAAATGAGGCCATCTCTGTCCCAAACCTCTCTCACCCATGGGTCGGGAGGAGGGGTAGCAATTAGGAGACTAAAACAGAAAATCAAGGATGTAGAGGCAATGGTTATAAGCCTTGATGATAAAATTCGGAATATGGATAGAGAAATGAAAGAGAATGAAACACTCAGAGAAGAAATAAGATGTTTGGAGGAAGCAAATAAAGCACAAGGGCAGGAGAGAAAGGAACTAGATAAAAAGAATAAAGAAGCTGGAAGGGGAAAAGAGTCAACTAGAAACTAGAATTACTAAACAAGAAGATAAAAACAAACAGCTAAATGACAACCTAAATGAATTAGATGTTAGTTCACTGCTCTCTTTTGAGAGAGACGAGATTGCAGCTTGGAATGTCCAGATTAAGGAAAACATTGAACAGTTTAGAAAAGAGTTCCAGGAGCTGAATATGGAAAATGATGTCATGAAAACTTTCTTTGCTGATGCACTAATGGGGAATGTGGCAGTAAAAGAGGCTGTAAAGGTGGTGGCACTGGAAATAATACAACCAGTTGACTATAAAGCGAGGATGTAGTTAATGCTATCTCAATCCATAGTTTTAAGGACAGGTATGATAAGTATCACTAAGTATAAAATGGAACCGATCAGGAGACGGGAAGATACGAGCTTTGGGCTCTTTCCCGTAAACAAAATTAGGTAAGTACATTTAGTTTCCGTCTCTCACTTACTTTCATACCCCATAACTCTGATCCATACATTACAGTTGGCACAACCACTTTCTCATACAAAACTTTCTTAACATTCATTTCCAACCCTCTATTCTTCATCACTCCTTTCAACGCACCCAACACTTTACATCCTTCATTCACTCTGTGACACACATCTGCTTCCACTCCACCATTTGCAGCTATGACCAAGCCTAAATACTTAAACTGATCAACTTCCTCAAGTGTCTCTCCATTCAACATAACATTCAGTCCAGCACCATCCTCATTTCTTGTACACCTCATACCCTTACTCTTTCCCACATTCACTCTCAACTTCCTTCTCTCACACACCATTCCAAATCCTGACACTAACTGACACAGCTTCTCCTCTGAATCTGCCACCACCACAGTATCATCTGCAAACAGCAACTGATTCAGCTCCCACTCGTTATCATCCCCATCTACCATTCTCAAACCTTGACCACGCACTCGTTCATTCACCTCTCTTACGACTCCATCAATATACAAATTGAACAGCCCTGGTGACATCACACATCCCTGTCTCAGTCCCACACTCACTGGAAACCACTCACTCACTTCGTTCCCCACCCTAACACAAGCTCGACTGCCCTCATACAAACTCTTCACTGCATGCAACAAGTTACCATTAATTCCATATAATCTCAAAACATTCCACATTTCCTCTCTATCAACTCTATCATATGCTTTCTCCAGATCCAAAAATGCAATATACACATCCTTACCCTTTGCTAAATATTTCTCACATAACTGCCTAACTATAAAAATCTGATCTATACAACCTCTACCTCTCCTAAAACCACTCTGCACTTCTGCAATCACATTTTCTGTCTTATCCCTAATCCTATTAGCCAATATCCTACCATACACTTTTCCTACCACACTCAACAAACTTATACCCCTAAAATTACTGCATTCCTACACATCTCCTTTACCTTTGTATAGGGGCACTATACAAGCAATCACCCATTCCACTGGCACCATTGACAACATAAAGCATATATTAAACACTCTCACTAACCATTCCAATGCAGTCACACCCCCTTCTTTCAACATTCTCCGCTCTCACACCATCCATTCCAGGTGCTTTACCTGCTTTCGCCTCAAACAGTGCCCTTTTCACCTCTCTCTCTCATTTTCATCTCCCATTACTGGCACTTGAACACCCCCCACAGCCACTATAGCTGCCTCTCTATCTTCCTCAACATTCAGCAATCACTCAAAATATTCTGCCCATCATTTCCTTGCATTGTTCCCTCTTAACATCTGTCCATTCACATCTTTCACTGTCTCTTCCATCCTCGATCCACCCTTCCTTACTCTCTTCACTTCTTTCCAAAACTTTTTTATTCTCCTCATATGACCTACTAAAATCCTATCCCCACCTAACATTTGCCAACCTCTTCTCTTCCTCTACCTTCTGCTTGGTTTCCACATTTTTCTCCCTATATCTTTCATACTTCTCCCTACTTTTACACTGCAGCCATTCCTCAAAGCCCTATTTTTCTCTTCCACCTTCATTTTCACCCCTTCATTCCACCACTCGCTGCCCCTCCTCATGCCACCTCCAACAAACCTCTTTCCACACACATCACTTGCATGTTCCACAAAACATACTTTCATCAACACCCATTCCTCCTCTAACTCCCCAACTTTTCTTTCTTTCACCCTGTCATATGCCACTTTCAACCTGTCCTGATATTCCTGTCTCTTCTCTGGCTTTTTCAAATCTTCCACCTTCATCATTTCCCTTCTACATCCCCCCACTCTTTTGCTAGTACCACTTTTGCTTCAACCAAAAAATGATCAGACATCCCAGCAGCCACACCCCTAAATGCATGCACATCTTTCACTCTACCAATCATGCTCTTTGCTACCAACACATAATCCATCAATGCTCTTTCTTTCACTCTTCCATTTGCCACTCTCATCCATGTATACTTATTTATTAACTTCTTGAAAAAACTATTACCTATCACCAACTCTTGCTCCACACATATTCCTAACAGTCTCTCGCCACTCTCATTCCCACCTGGTACCCCATACTTTCCTACAACACCTTCTACCTCTTCAACACCCACTCTGGCATTCAAGTCACCCAACACAACTACATAGTTCCTTCTACTCAGACCATCCACACACTTAGTTAACTCATTCCAGAATTCTTTCCACTCTTCCTCACTTCTCTCACATCCTGGCCCATACGCACTAACAAAAGCCTAACATTCCCTACCTATCCTAGCCCTCACCCACATCAGCCTAGATGACACTTCTTTCCATTCCACTACCTTATTTACCATCCATTCACTCAGCAATAATGCCACACCTTCTCTCGCTCTCCCCCTTTCAACCCCTGACCCCTACCTGTCACATCACCAAATGCCACCTCTCCTTTTCCTTTCACCTTCGTCTCACACAATGCCAATACATCCATCCTCCTCCTACCAAACATATATCCAATCTCACATCTTTTGCTCTCTATCGTACTGCAACCACGCACATTTAGACACCCCAAAACTAGAGTTTGGGGAGAAGTTATTCTCCCCTTCTTCTTTGACGTCTCGCAAGAAGTTAATACAAGGGGGGGGATTCCTAGTCCCCTCGCCCCGTCCACTTTTAGTCGCCTCTTACGACACGCAGGGAATACGTTGGGGCTATTCTTTGATGCTGTGCCCGCCACCACAGGGCACTGCCCACCAATTTAATAAAAACTAAGCAAACATATAGGTTACAAACTGATACAGTGGCTAATCGTTTACTAGCTAAACAAAGCATTACAAGAAAAGAAGTGTCTTGCTTTGAGTGGGAAACCTTCCAAAGTGTTAATAAATGAATTAAAAGAAGGCAGGATCAGACAGAGATATGGTTTAATGTATTCAAATAATGAGGGAGCAGAATTGTATCCCACTGAAGAGTTCTTCGAGTAGTCGCTGTGGCTCAAGCGGTTGCGTCCATGACTATAAGGCGTAAGGTCGAGGGTTCGTGCCCCGTCACGGTCTGAGGTTAGCAGGGGCATGCACTCAGGGTAATGATTACATCTGCCAAAACTAGTCCTTCGCAAGAAGGTAACTGTCCTTGCCTTTAGTAAAAAAGGGAGTCCGTGACGTATAACCGCAACGATGAAGAGTTCTTCGAAGTTGAAGATTTATAATTTTCTATTGTTCTGCATGACACTGAGTGGGTACAGGAAATTCATAACAGGACTTCACATACAATAAAGTAAGTTATAGAGTATTAATATTTAAGA
Organism: Halocaridina rubra; assembly: GCA_037179515.1. Lineage (NCBI taxonomy): Eukaryota > Metazoa > Arthropoda > Malacostraca > Decapoda > Atyidae > Halocaridina > Halocaridina rubra. The sequence goes on along the minus strand of JAXCGZ010005727.1, from coordinate 141,748 downwards.
ATTTCATTAGTAGAATAATGTATATGAATAATTTATTTAGCATTGTTATGGATCTTGTGATTTTTATGGAAATCTTGTTAATTTTTGGAAACCCATCTTGTGAATTTCCATTTTTCTCTATGGCAACACTGACTGCATTTACCTAATTGAGTCCATGGAGAATAGCCATATGCTCGTGACTCCCCATCTCCAGCTGATTTTCATACTCCATGATACTCGGCGTTTGTAATTTTGTAAATGCATGGAGCAAGCATATATTGCTTCCTCTCGTGGCTAATTCCAATTATCAACAGTTCTTACACTAAAATGCACTTGCTTACATTCTCCAAAGAACTTTTCTAGAAAGTCTTCAAGTTATGACCTTTGGTTCTTGAACCAGCGTATCAAAATATCGCTCCCTGTCAACTTTAACATAACCATGAAGGAGTTTAAAAACCGTCACCATATCCTCCTTATTCCTTCTAGCTTTAAGTAATGGTAAAGTCATAAAAAATGTCCTTGAAGCCATGTAAAAACACTGAAGAGAATTTCTTCCAATAAGTGTTGAATTCTTAGGCATTCCTTGGTGCTTCTCCAAGCAATCTGATGATGTAAATTGTTGATGAAATATCTCTGGATTTGTAATATAATGATATGTATCAAAGAGGACGGTAGCCGCCATTGCCAAGTGGTAACACCCAAGACTTTGATTTGTCAGGTCGTGGGGTCAAGGCCCATCACGGTCTGAGGTTGGAAAGGGCATTCACTCGGGGTAATGGTCTCACTTGCAAAAAACAAAGTTTTTTCAAGAGGGCACTACCCCAGCCCTTAATAGGAAAGGGCATCCTTGACAAAAATCCGATTATCATCAGAGAACAGTGTAATATACTCAAGGAACAAAGACACCCTACTTCACATACTTTCTCTGAAAAAGGGTAAAAAGAGCTCTTCACCAGAAATGATCATCAGCAAAGATTCATTGCAACCTTAGTACAGACGCTCCTCGACTTACGAAGATCAGGGGATATGAACATGTGAAAAGTGCAGTGTCTATGCAGTCTAACATCATTATGCAGCAAGTTATGGATGTTATAACATTGCAAGAAAAGTACAAACTTGCATCATGTGTCTTCTGGATAAGAGACATGTATTATGCTCTAAAACAACTTTATTATGTTACGTACATGATGTGAGAATATTTGTACACCTAATACAGTACTGAACATACAATATATCAACTTACAAACAATTCAAGATATGAACGGCCATTCAGAATGTACTCATTTGTAAGTTGGGGAGTGTCTGTATGCTAACTTTCATCATCATTGAAAAATATGCTTATCAAATGAATTCGCCTTCAAATAGTCAATGGTTAGGAGGCATTCATTCAAAGAAAGCACAGTCTTCTCTGATAATACACTATATGTTGAGTATTCACAGATATTTCTTCAGCAATATACATTACCAAAATATTTGGAGAAGCACAATGAAAAAAAGATTTTTAGCGCAATATTGTTTCCTAACTTCATATTTCTTTCTTATTCAGCAGATGCTGGCCTTGTCAATTACTCCTCAAACAACATAGCTGATGGAATGGTAAACTGTCAAAGAGGGAAAGGGGAGCAAACAAACTCAAAACAAATTGCTCTCGTTATATTTACATAACAATAACACTGTTCACAAAACAAAAAGGAAAAATCTGAAAACATATCACACCATGAATATTTCAAAGCTTACAAAAAACTTCCGTAGAAAAAGAATGCACACACATTATATATAATCACCCAATAATACAATATACATAGTCACTAACTGGATAAAATCATCAGTTAATTAAGTAAACTCAGGCAGTATGGCAACATAAAACGATAACGTATGTTTCTCAAATGTTAATCTAACCTAACCTAACAATTTATGAGGTAATTTCGGCGGTCATATGTCAAAGACTGCCTAGCTGGAGACATTTGAGAGAAATCCAGGAAACACATTATGGAGGACTGCACCTTACACAACCACAGAACCCATCAACACTTCATACACTCTCTGAGCTCTGGTGGAAAGCCCAGGATTGGCAGTGATCTTCCTTAGTATCTCAGGGCTGTTCAAAAAGGCAGCTTAAGGAATGACAACAATATTCTGCTTGGAATTACTTTGAGCTAACATTTAAGAAGCTCTGGCAGTATCTTGACTTCAAGTCATAAGAAATCCTTGCAATATAAAAAATAATTTAAATATCATTATATTATTTATCACCTTTATACTTCTCAGTATTCCATTATTATAATTTTTGTATGTGAAAGTAGAATTAGCTACAAATAAGCTTAGATTAAACTACTGCTCAAGAACTCCAGAATTTGACAGAGTAATACAAGGCAAAAGAGTTAAAACTTTTGACAAGGACCAGTGTAGGAATCAGGGGCTACATGTGGGGGTGGAACTGATGTATTTACAAGTGGAACTGCATGAGGTGGTGGTGGTGGCGGAGGTGGATGAAACAGTTCTGATGGCAGAGGGGGAGGCGGTGACTGGAAGTGCAATGGTGGTGGAGGAGTTTGCAAATATGAGGGCGGTGGTTGTGAAAAAGAGGGAATTGAAGTCGATGGTAAATAAGGTGTTTGCGTATTTGAGAAAGCTGACAGCTGAGGAATAGATGAGGGCTGACTCGTGGGAAGTCCCCAACCTCTATTTACCGACCTATCCACAGTAGGAAAGGAATGTCCGACGGAAGATGTTGGACCCATAGTCTGACACCCAGGTAGATGTGAAAATGAAGGTGAGGGAGGCGGTGGCGGTGTTGGGGATATCAATGCATTCTGGAAACCATTTCTGTGGGATGGAGTGTTAGGAGAAAAGACTGGTGAACTAGGTTGCAGTGGTCTGGTATTTCTAAAATTTTCCACTGTGTGACTTGGTAGTGCACTATTCATAAAATGAGACGGGAAAGGTGGTACCTGAGATTCAGTCTTATGTACAACGGAAGAATGCACTGGAAATGACTGGGGTGATGAAAACGAGAAGTGATTCGGAAACAAAGGGGGTCCACCATTATATTCTGATTTGGGTGGTTGGAACCAGGTATTACTCATATGCGAAAACTGTCCAGATTTGTAATTCGTATCATAACTTGTATAAGGGCTGTATGGTCTAGAATCAAAATCAACATTTCTACTTCGTAGCGAATTTGCCATATGTTTTGAAGTCTTGTGTTCTGGATGGGAAGGTCCAGGTTCACCCCTGAAATCAAACCTTGGTTGCAGTGATGCAGAATGTTGGCGATGATATGAAGGCATTGATTTCAATCCACGTTCACTAAATGGATTACGCATTTGACACACTCCTCTTCCTCGGTTGTCTCTTCCATATGCCTTGGGACGAAGTCTCTTCTTCTTGGGTTGAAACTCATTTGAAGAACTTTCATACTAAAAAAAATTATTATTATTAGTATCATTTTTATCATAAGCCAAGCAACAAGCCCAGCTGGAAAAGTCTAAGACTATATACTGGACGGCTCAAGCAGGGGAAGCAATTTGGTGAAGAAAAAGAAAAAATATAAAGATACATAAAGTGGGACAACTCAGTATCGAATTTATTTCAAAATTATTTAAATATTCAGCCTCAAACTCTGCTAAAATATAAAGTTACTTGTGTCTAGCTTAAGTTTCTGAAATTCCACTGACTCAACAGCATGGATAGGCAAAAAAAAAAAAAAAATAAATAAAATAAAATAAAATAAATAAATAAATAAATAAATAAATAAATAAATAAATAAATAAATAAATAAATAAATAAATAAATAAATAAATATATATATATATATATATATATATATATATATATATATATATATATATATATATATATATATATATATATATATATATATATATATATATATATATATATATATATATATATATATTCGGATCCTAACTGGACCCCTTCTCAAGCATATATATATATATATATATATATATATATATATATATATATATATATATATATATATATATATATATATATATATATATATATATATATATATATATACACACACAGTGTTCACCCCTTATCGCGGTAGTTCGGTTCCGGGACCCGACGCGAACCAGGAAATCCGCGGAGTAGGATCAGCCTATATGTACATAGATATTTTAATATATTTTTACGTTTACACTGTATAAACCCTCCCTGTACTATTAACAAACCACCATTTACTTCATAAATAACAGCATGCAACGTAAATTTATATGAAAGTGATAGATAAAATTACGGTGAATGAAGTGGTTATTACATGACATACTCATTTACAATTATTTTTAAGTTTACGTACTGTATAAACCCTTCCTGCACTGTTAAAACAACATGAACTATCTCACGTATGTGAGAGCTACTGGAAATATAAATGTATATGCTAGCTCACGTAGCTATCGGACACTACATATATCGCATGATGCAATACTGTGAGTTATACTGTACGTACGTATATCTAAATTTATGTTTTTTACTATTTTTTACTGTTTTATTATTCTTAGGCTAGGAAATACTTGTTTTATCAATAAAATAATGAAAATTTTAATATTCACTAGGTCACGTAGGTGAGAGCCTTTGTGTTTTCCAAAACACTGATACCGGTATCGTATTTTACATGGTGCAATACTGTTTACTATTTTTTACTGCTTTATTATTCTTAGGCTAAGAAATACGTTTTTTTTATCAATAAAATCATGAACTTACTGGAAATATAAATATATATGCTAGCTCACGTAGCTATCGGACACTATTTCGCATGATGCAATACTGTGAGTTATACTGTACGTACGTACGTACGTATATCTAAATCTATGTATATGCTAGCTCACGTAGCTATCGGACACTACATATATCGCATGATGCAATACTGTGAGTTATACTGTACGTACGTATATCTAAAGTTATGTTTTTTTACTATTTTTTACTGTTTTATTATTCTTAGGCTAGGAAATACTTGTTTTATCAATAAAAGAATGAAAATTTTAATATTCACTAAGTCACGTAGGTGAGAACCTTTGCGTTTTCCGAAACACTGATACCAGTATCGTATCTTACGGGGTGCAATACTGTTTACTATTTTTTTACTGTTTTATTATTCTTAGGCTAAGAAATACGTTTTTTTTTTATCAATAAAATCATGAAACTACTGGAAATATAAATATATATGCTACCTCACGTAGCTGCGACCCCAATACATTGTACGCTATCGAACACTATTTCGCATGATACAATACTGTGAGTTATACTGTACGTACGTATATCATTCAGTTATTTAGTACAATGTATATTAATTTAAAATTCATTTACTTATTTGATGATTGTAAAAAATCTATTGTATTTATTCATTGTAATTTGGCCAAAATATTCCTTTTGTAAAGATTATACTTTTCAAAAGAGGTGGTCAATAAACGTATCTATCTATCTATCTTTCTAAATTTATGTTTTTTACTATTTTTTACTGTTTTATTATTCGTAGGCTGGGAAATAAATTTTTTTTATCAATTAGATAATGAAATATGTTTTTTCTATAAAAAAAATTAAAATACTTAGAATTTTTTTTTAATATTTTAATATTTTTGCATATACCCATAAAATAAAATAATAATTTATCCAAAAAAAAAACCGCGATAAAGTGAGAAAGCTAACCAAGAAACGCGAATAACTGGGGGAACACTGTGTATATATATATATATATATATATATATATATATATATATATATATATATATATATATATATATATATATATATATATATATATATATATATATATATATTATATATATATATATATATATATATATACACTCACCTCTTGGAACAACACGAGGATAGGTTCTAAAAAGGCACGGGTAATATAAATTACATGTAATGTAAAGAGTCAATTTCCATAGGGAATAATGATAATAGGCATAGATACGTTCCACAACCGTACATTAACACGCTACGCCAAAGATATAAGACAAGTAAAACATATTTTAAGTATATAACAAAGCTACGAGACCTATTAATATATAAATAGATTTACAAATTAATACTGTACAACAATAAAAAATTAATGTGCCCTTATGCGGTGGGCGACAGGCATGCTGGGACGTGCGAGTTGGTGGTGACCACGCAACTTAAGTGGTAGGAAAAGAGGAGGAGGATGAGGGAGAGAGAACCCCTATCTGCAAACGTAAACAAAGATGACATAAGCGGTAGGAGGAGGAGGAGAAGAGGAGAAAGTGGGAAAGCTGCAAAAATAAACAAAGATAACATAAAAAATTAACAAAAGCAAGACTCGAAAACTCATTTTTTTTATTATGCAATGCCTGACAATAATAATGCATTACAGTAGTAAAAATACAACATGAAAAATTTAAACTATTACACAGGTGCATTCACTCTATATACGATGGGCAACAGGCATACTGGGACGAGCAGGGTGGTGGTGAGAAAGTGACTGAAGCAGTAGGAGAGAGAGGAGAAGAGGAGGAGGATGGGGGAGAGCTAACCCCTGGTTGTTGTTGGGGTTAATACTGGGTGAATAGACTGAAGCACATGGCAGCATGGTGGGAAACTGCCTCAGAGGCGGTCGCTTAGTTACTAAACTGCACCATTTTTATTGCTTTTTTTCACTCGCGCGCGTAGCTCGCACATTTTGTATTTTTTTACTATTATTTTCAAGACGTGCTATTTCAATTCAGCGTAGTATAAACATGCGTAAAAAGCGAGGTGACTCTCTCTCTCTCGATATATATATATATATATATATATATATATATATATATATATATATATATATATATATATATATATATATATATATATATATATATATATATATATATATATATATACACATACAGTGTTCCTTCCATTATCGCGAGGGTTCGGTTCCGGGACCCGGCGCGAGACAGGAAAATCGCGAAGTAGGATCAGCCTATATGTACATAGATATTTGAATTTATTTTTACGTTTACACCGTATAAACTGTGTAAACCCTTCCTGTACTGTTAACAAACCACCCTTTACTTCATAAATAACAGCATGCAAGCATAAATTTATATGACATACTCATGTACATAGGTATTTTACAATTATTCTTACGTTTACTGTATAAACCCTCCCTGCACTGTTAAAAAACCACCCTTTACTTTATATATAACAGCATGCAACGTAAATTTATATGTACGTGATAGGTAAACTTACCTTATCTGTTATGGTTAACATTTTCCTTTGCCGCTTAGGCTCACTACAAGAAGCCTTAGAAGATGAAGGATGCTTGGGAGGCATTGCAAAGGATAAAATATGCGAGTAAAAAAATCACAAGCAAAATGTATTAATAAGCACAACGTGAACGGCGCACATGTGAGTTACAGTGAACGAGCCTTTGTCCGAAACGCTGATAGCGGTATCGTATTTTACATGTTGCAATACTGATAGTATTTATGTTTTTTACAATTTTTTACTGTTTTATTATTCTTAGGCTAAGAAATACGTTTTTTAATCAATAAAATCATGAAACTACTGGAAATATAAATATATATGCTAGCTCACGTAGATGCGACCCCAATACATTGTATGCTATTGGACACAAACAAAACGTTTATTAAGCACAATGTAAACGGTGCACACATGAGTTAGACTGAACGAGCCTTTATCCAAAACGCTGATAGCGGTATCGTATTTTACATGTTGAAATACTGTTAGTATTTATGTTTTTTACTATTTTTTACTGTTTTATTATTCTTAGGCTAAGAAATACGTTTTTTTTTATCAATAAAATCATGAAACTACTGGAAATATAAATATATATGCTAGCTCACGTAGCTGCAACCCCAATACATTGTACGCTATCGGACACTATTTCGCATGATGCAATACTGTGAGTTATACTGTACGTACGTATATCTAAATTTATGTTTTTTACTATTTTTTCCGGTTTTATTATTCATAGGCTGGGAAATAAATTTTTTTTATCAATTAGATAACGAAATATGTTTTTTTCAATAAAAAAATGAAAACTCTGAGAATTATAATTTTTTTAATATTTTAATATTTTTGCATAAAAAAAAAAAAAAAAAAAAAAAGTGGTACAGTGAAAACGCGAACCAAGAAACGCGATCCAACAGGGGATCACTGTATGTATATATATATATATATATATATATATATATATATATATATATATATATATATATATATATATATATATATATATATATATATATATATACAGTGTTACCCCAGTTATTCGCGCTTCCTAGTTCGCTTTCTCACTCTATTGCGTTTTTTTTTTTGGATAAATTATTATTTTATTTCATGGGTATATGCAAAAATATTAAAATATTAAAAAAAAAATTCTCAGTATTTTAATTTTTTTTTTATTGAAAAAAAAAAACGTATTTCATTATCTAATTGATAAAAAAAAAATTATTTCCAAGCCTACGAATAATAAAACAGTAAAAAATAGTAAAAAACATAAATGTAGATGATAGATAGATACGTTTATTGACCACGTCTTTTGAAAAGTACAGTATAATCTTTACAAAAGGAATATCTGGTCCAAATTACAGTGAATAAATACAATAGATTTTGTACAATCATCAAATAAGTAGATGAATTTTAAATTAATATACATTGTACTAATAACTGAATGATATACGTACGTACAGTATAACTCACAGTATTGCATCATACGAAATAGTGTTCGATAGCGTACAATGTATTGGGGTGGCAGCTACGTGAGCTAGCATATATATTTATATTTCCAGTAGTTTCATGATTTTATTGATTAAAAAAACGTATTTATTAGCCTAAGAATAATAAAACAGTAAAAAATAGTAAGAAACATAAATACTAACAGTATTGCAACATGTAAAGTACAATACCGCTATCAGCGTTTTGGACAATGACTCCTTCAGTTTAACTCACGTTTTGCTTGTGTTCGATAGCGTACAATGTATTGGGGTCGAAGCTACGTGAGCTAGCACATATATTTATATTTCCAGTAGTTTCATGATTTTATTGATAAAAAAAACGTATTTCTTAGCCTAAGAAGAATATAACAGTAAAAAATAGTAAAAAACATAAATACTAACAGTATTGCAACATGTAAAATACGATACCGCTATCAGCGTTTCGGACAAAGACTTCCACCATCTTCCATTGTCTCGCCTCACTCGTGTGCGCCATTCATGTTGTGCTTATTATTATTAATATGTTTTGCTTGTGATATTTTTACTCGCATATTTTAACCTTTGCAATGCCTCCCAAGCATCCTTCATCTTCTAAGGCTTCTTGTAGTGAGCCTAAGCGGCAAAGAAAACTGTTAACCATTGTAGATAAAGTGAAACACTTAGATATGTTGAAAGAAGGAAAAAAGTTTGTGGATGTCTGCCGCTATTTTACGTAAACGTAAAAATCATTGTAAAATACTGTACCTACGTATGTCAAGTCATCATCACCTCATTCGTGGTAAGTTTTCCTATCACTTTCATAAAAAAATTACGTTGCTTGCTGTTATTTATAATGTAAAGGGTGTTTTTTTTAACGGTACAGGGAGGGTTTATACAGTGTAAAGGTAAAAATACATTAAAATATCTATGTACATATAGGCTGGTCTCTACACCACGGATTCCCGGGTTCGCGCCGGGTCCCAGAACTGAACTACTGCGATAAGTGATGCAACACTGTATATATATATATATATATATATATATATATATATATATATATATATATATATATATATATATATATATATATATATATATATATATATATATATATATATATATATATATATATATATATATATATTATAAATAAATATATATATATATATATATATATATATATATATATATATATATATATATATATATATATATATATATATATATATATATATATATATATATATATATATATATATATATATATATATATATATATATATATATATATATATATATATATATATATATATATATATATATATATATATATATATATATATATATATATATATATATATATATATATATATATATATATATATATATATATATATATATATATATATATATATATATATATATATATATATATATATAAAGTAATTATTAATTTCGTGACCTTAACTGGCCACCTTCTCAAAGTACTTCGAGAAAGTGGCAAGTTAAGGGCACAAAATTAATAAGTACTTTATATATATATATATATATATATATATATATATATATATATATATATATATATATATATATATATATATATATATATATATATATATATATATATATATATATATATATATATATATATATATATTCGTTGTTTTATTTCATGGGCTTTTCCTACCATTTTAGACTATATGTTAATAGTTCAGTGTTATTAATATATATATATATATATATATATATATATATATATATATATATATATATATATATATATATATATATATATATATATATATATATATATATTTTTTTTTTTTTTTTTAATTTAATTTTTTTTTTCCGCTGTTTTATATCATGGGCTTTTCCTACCATTTTAGACTGTATGTTAACAGTTCAGTGTTATTAATATATATATATATATATATATATATATATATATATATATATATATATATATATATATATATATATATATATTAATATATATATATATATATATATATATATATATATATATATATATATATATATATATATATATATATATATATATATATATATATATATATATATATATATATATATATATAATTAATATATATATATATATATATATATAATTAATATATATATATATATATATATATATATATATATATATATATATATATATATATATATATATATATATATATATATATATATACTCCCCAACTTAAGAACTAGTTTAGTTCATGAGTAAAATTGTTCGTAAGTTGTGCCTAGGTAAAAAAAGTACTGTACACTACATACATATGCACTACTGTACAGCACTTATGTTAAAGGCACTTGACTACAATATAACTCTAAGTATACAGTATTAATGAATTTCAATATGCTCATAAAATGACATTTTGTGAGTATAGTACTTCATGTATGTTGGTTAAGCACCAGAAAGGACAGCTATTATTACACAAAGATCCTGGACCCTTTGATACAGATATCCCTGTTGAAGAGAGTTCATATTCCTCCTTGGAATATGAAATGAGGACAATTTTCTTAAGCAAAGATTTTGTAGTAGGTTTGCTTCACTGATGCTTCACCAACATATGAAATATCCAGAGATTTCTTCACTACCATTTAATTTTTAGCAAACCCTGGAAAAGCACCAAGGCATAGCAAGTACAGAACAATCTTTACTAAAGACGTTTTTCTGGAAAAAGATGTTGGGACCTCTTTGGAAGTGGAACTTCCTGGTCTTTGTATTTGGAAGAAGAATCTCTCTATCACTCTCATCAACCGGGATATCTGGAACAATGAGTCCTGGAACCTTGTGTAATAATTACAGTCCTCTCTGATGCTTCTTAACTACAATATAAAACAAAGTACGCAGTATTAATGAATTTTAATACAGTAATAATATAGTACAGTACAGTAATACATGGCTAGATTATGGGTAGGTTCTTGTTTGTATATGTGAAAGTTTGTAACGAGAGAGAGAGAGAGAGAGTGTGTGTGATTACCTAATTGTGTTTACGGGAAAGAGCCCAAAGCTCGTATCTTCCCGTCTCCTCATCGCTTCCATTTTATACTTAGTGATACTTATCATACCTGTCCTTAAAACTATGGATTGAGATAGCATTAACTACCTCCTCGCTTAGCCAATTCCAATTATCAACTACTCTTACACTGAAAAAGTATTTCCTTACATCCTGCAAAGAAGTTTTCTTACCAAGCTTCAAACTATGACCTCTAGTTCTAGAGCCAGCCATATCAAAATATCGATCCCTATCCACTCTATCATAACCATGAAGGAATTTAAAGACTGTCACCATATCCCCCCTCACTCTTCTAGCTTCGAGTGATGGTAAGTCTAATTCCCTCAGCCTCTCATCATAACTGAGATTGCGTATTTCTGGCACCAGTTTCGTGGCATGTCTTTGAACTTTTTCAAGCTTAGCTATGTGCTTTTTCAAGTGCGGATTCCAAAAGGGGGCTGCATATTCGAGTTTTGGCCTCACATAGGTTACATACATATTTCTGAACATTTCCTTGTCCATGTGCCTGAAGGCTACCCTTACATTTGATAAGAATGCATATGCTGCCCTTACTATGCCATTTATATGTATTTCTGGAGACAAATCTGCCAGTATGTTTACTCCTAGATCTCTCTCATTTTCTGTCTCTTGAAGTTGTACTCCAGCCACCGAGTAGTTAAGCTTGGGCCTTCTTGCACTTGTACCCATTCTCATTACCTTACATTCTGAAGTATTGAATTTCATTAGCCACTTTTCTGACCACTCATGCAGATTATTTAGATCCTCCTGAAGTTCTCTACCATTGTTCTCGTTTCCTACTTTCTTCACAATCTTTGCATCATCTGCAAACATATTCATGACTGAATTTACAGACTCTGGTAGGTCATTTACATATACAAGGAACAAAATTGGCCCTAAAACTGAACCCTGTGGAACTCCACTACTAACTCTTCTCCATTCAGACACTGAGTGTCTTACTCTAACCCTCTGTTCCCTTCCTTCTAAGTAAGTTTTTATCCATTCCAAAACATTTCCACCTATTCTAGCCATTGATTGCCGCTTCCAAATAAGTCTCCCATGTGGAACAGTGTCAAATGCTTTCTGGAAGTCTAGGAATATGCAATATGCCCAGCCCTCTCTTTCCTGCAAGATTTGGCTTACCTCATCATAAATTTCTAATATGTTTGTTACTGTTGATCTACCTTCTCTGAAGCCATGTTGCCTCACTGACAAAAAGTTGAGGGATTCCAAGTGAAGAGAGATATGTTTCCTTAGTAGTTTCTCCATAACTTTGCAAACTATGCTGGTCAAGGAAACTGGTCTATAGTTCAGAGCCGTATCCCTCCTTCCCTTTTTGAAGATAGGTATCACATTTGCTTGTTTCCAGCATCTTGGAATCTCCCCCGACTCCAGTGACTCCTTAAATATGATACTTAGTGCCACTGATATTGTGTTTGCACATTCTTTAAGCACATGAGGGGATATGTCATCAGGACCTGTAGCTTTATGAACATCTAAATCCATCAGCACTTTGCATACCTCTGTGGCTGTAAGGTTGATGTTCTCTAATACCGGCCCTTGAGCTTCTATCACTGCAATCTGAGGGGGTGGGGTATTTTCTACTGTAAATACTGACTGAAACTCCTTGTTCAATTCTTTGCAGATCTCTTCATCCGTCTCAGTGATGCTTCCATCCGCTCTCTTTAGCCTTAAAACCTGTTCTTTTACCTTCAGTTTTCCTCTGATAAAGCTGAGGAAAAGCTTGGGATTTTCTTTAGCCTTCCTGGTGATGTCCCTCTCATAGTCTCTTTCCTTTTACTTAGGTAGTCATTTCTTGCTCTTTTGTAGGTTTGCGAGGCATTTATGTTTTTTCTCCTCCTATACCTTTTCCAGGTATGTGTGTGTGTGTGTGTGTATGTGTAAATTCCTAATTGTGTGCTTGTGTATAATTTTTACCTCTATTTATAACAAATGTTTACTTAATTACTACTTGTGAAGATATCCAGTTTCAAAAAACTATGACAATTAGTAAAAGATCATAAAATTTACAATAGTGACCATATATCATACCAAATAATAAAAAAACATTAATTTCAATTATTGTTTCTTAGTTACAGGTGAACTAACATAACTTGTAGGAGGTTGTCCCATGGCACTAGCTACCTATTGCGATACTACAGCTGAGGGGTGTGTTGAACTTAAGTACGACTGTCCCGGACAGTTCGATGGTAAGTCTTCCTTCAATTACGGTTCTTTTTCTATACCTACAGCAAAACCGAATATTCTTGGATATTCGTTAAACATCTCTTATTATCCAATCACATCTGACAAGTCACAATACACTCCATATGTTTCTCTTTACTTTATGTTTTCATCATGCCCAAGCACAATGAAGGTAGATTTTTTCCCCGTCCTGGTGTCACAGTCATAATTAATATACAGACTCTTATATTTTTACTCGTGCTTAGAATACACGATATTGGAATAATGCGTCATCAATACTAATAAGAAAATATTCAGATTACAAGAACAGTGCGTAAAAAAACATAGGTGCTCGTGGTTATCTTTAAGTACGCCTGTCGTGGTGTGCTTGCAACATTACCACGATCACTGATCAGCTCTCTAACTCCCACCTCCCCCCTCTAAAGTCAACTGCTCACTGCCACCAAACACCTGTCCCAGTATACCTGTTGTCTACTGTATATAGAGTGAGTTAATATGTTTATCTTTATTTCTTTAATATTTGTTTATTTTAGCTTACGTATTTCAGCTTACTTTTGTACTTGTAAAGTGTGTTTAACTAGCTTATTTCTTTAGTATTGTGTGATCATACACGCTTCTGGAATGCAAGCATACCTATTAACATTGCTCATGAAAATATACAATTTATATTACTAGAAATATGAATAAGACATGCCTTCTGTGAACCTATCCTCGTGTAAAAAAAGAATATATATATATATATATATATATATATATATATATATATATATATATATATATATATATATATATATATATATATATATATATATATATATATATATATATATATATATATATATATATATATATATATATATATATATATATATATATATATATAATATATATATGTATATATATATATATATATATATATATATATATATATATATATATATATATATATATATATATATATATATATATATATATATATATATATATATATATATATATATATATATATATATATATATATATATACAAACAGAGGTGACCCCAACCTACAAACACAAATGTGTCGGCCAGGCCACCATGTGTCCCACTTGCCCGCTCTCAGTTCTGCATTGGTGCCCGCGCTGTGTGGTTCATTCGTAATCTGTTCGTAGTTTTTGCTTTATTTTCCATTGCTTTGCCATTCAGATAGCCCTTACTATGGCTCCTAAGAAAGTTAAAACTTTTAGTGATAATGGCATCAAACACCTTAGATGCATAACAGTGGAAACAAAGATAGGAATCATTTCTAAACATGAAAATGGGGTGTGTGTGTCCGATCTCACAATGCAGTATAACATGACGAAATCGATCATCTGTACTATTTTAAAGAATAAAGAGGTTTTAAAGTAGGCTGACGTGGCTAAGGGAGTAAATATATTAAGAGAGAAAAGGTCACAGTTGATAGAAGAGGTAGAAAAATTTTTGTTGCTGTGGATAAATGAAAAACAGCTGGTTAGAGAAAGTACTAGCGAGGCCATAATATGCAATAATGCTTTGCAAATCCACCATGATTTAGTAGTGAACTCTTCGAGTTCTAGTGGCGCTAGAGTTGACGAATGTAAAGCAAGTAGAGGCTAGTTTGAAAAATTGTGTAGACAATCTGGAATTCATAGTGTTATTACGCGTGGAGAGGCGGCTAGTTCAGACCATAAGGCAGCAGATGCCTATGTGGTAGAAGTCGCTAAATTTATCGAAACTGAAGGTTACGTCTTGCAGCAAGTTTTTAACTTTGATGAAATAGGACTGTTTAGGGAAAAATGCCTAGAAGGACCTACAAAACCCAGGACGAAAAGTAACTGCCTGGCCATTAACCAATGAAGGACAGGCTTACACTTTTATTGTGCACATATGCAAGAGGAGATTACAAGATTAAGCCTCTTTTAGTCTACCATTCTGAAATTCCGTACATTTTTAAGCGCGATAATGTAGAAGGCTAGACTTCCGGTAAAGTGGAGGTCGAATAGCAAGGCTTGAGAAACACATATCCTTTTTATAGAATGGTTGACTGAAGTTTATGAGCCAGCTGTCAAGAATTATCTTGAGGAAAGAGGTTTGCCCCTTAAGTGTTTTCTGGTAATGGACAATGCTCCTGCCCATCCTCCAGGTTTGGAAAAAGATCTTGATATCGAATACAACTTCATAAAAGTCAAGTTTCTGTCTCCAAACACCACTTCTCTCCTCTAGCCCATGGAGCAGCAAATCATTTCTAATTATAAGGGTCTATTTTACAAGTCACCAATGACTTGGATTTGACCCTCCATAAATAATGGCCCGGGCATGAGAAAATACCAAGACGAAGGAAAAGAAAAAAGTTAGAGACAAGGCAGAGATGAGGTAATGTCACACAAAGGAAAACGACAGACAGGAAAAACAGTCAAAGTACAGAGAACCCAGAGATATGGAGGACTAGGCCCTGAGATGACGATAGATCTGCTTTTTGAAGGATGAAAGGTCATAAGAATTAGGAAAGACAGAAGGAGGAAGAGAGTTCCAGAGTCTGGAGGTAGATGGGAAGAAGCAGTCGCTGCACCGACCAATCTGCGAGCTACAAATCTCCACACAGTACCTGTGAGATGAGGCCACGTGGTGAGTGTTACGCGGCCTCAGCAGTGGGAGAGGGATGCAACTTGCCAACTCATCAGAGCAGCGATAGAAAAGAGAAAGGGAAGATACCTTATGGCGAAGAGAGATAGAATCTAGATTAGAAGTAAGAGAAGGATCAGTAATGAGTCTGACTGCCTTAGATTCAACCCTATCAAGGAGATAAGTATAAGAAGAAGCACCCCAGATGTGTGAGCAGTAATCTAAGCAGGGACGGATAAGACCTTTACAAATTTTAAGTAACTGTAAAGAGGAAAAGTAATGACGAAAATGAAACAAAACAGCCAATTTTTTGGATGAAGATTTAGAAATTTGGATTATGTGATTCCTCAGAGACAAGTTAGAGGCTATATGGATTCCTAAATATGTTGATAGAATCAAGAGGGTAAATTTCGTTAGTTTCAAAGACAATAGGGTTATCAGGAGGAGAAGAAGATAAAGGGATAGCCAAAAACTGTGTCTTGGAGGCAGTGAATTTAACTAAATTTTGAGCGCCCCACTCAAGATACTCTCTGCAAATCGGAGTTGAGAGTAGAAGAACGAGTGATACGAGACTGATTACGAGTAGCAGATGAAGGTTGTGAAGAAAAGGCAGTGGAAAAGAGAAGGGTAGAATCATCAGCAAAGGCATGAAGAAGAGAGGAAGATGGGGATTGTAGAAGATCATTGATGAAGAGAAGGAAGAGAGTAGGTGAAAGAACAGAGCTCTGTGGAACAGCACTGGTAACAGAGAAAGGGCTAGATGTCGCGCCATCAACAACTACAGATATAAAACGGTCAGTAAGCAAACTGGAAATCAGAGAACAGAAAGAAGGGGTAAAGCCATAGGCAGGGAGTTTGGCTAACAAAGCCTTGTGCCAGACTCTGTCAAAAGCCTTAGAGATACCAAGGGCAACAACAGAGGATTCCCCATAGTTCCTCAAAGATGACTATATATGAGTAAGGTAGGACAGGAGATCACCAGTGGATCTTGCCTTGCGGAAGCCTCAGTGACAAGGCATGGAGGAAGGTCTCTTACCACATGTTGTAGTCTGCCTGGAGGAAACTTTAGCCAGGTTGTGTAGCTTATGGAGACTTCGAAGGTGTCAAGCAGGAGACAGCTGTCAATATATTGAACAAGATTGTGGCCAAGAGCAAAAGTTCGGGCTTGGAGGTCAACGATGAGGATGTGGAGGAACTGGTGGAGGACCACAAACAAGAACTCACCTTCCAAGATCTGATCAAGTTGCGACGTGAACAGGTGAAGACTACTCAAAAGGAGTAATCAGTGAAGGAGGGGGATGAAAGGGTAAAGGTTTCAAGTGAAAAGTTTAAAGATATTTTTAGTACGTGGAGTGATGTGCAGTCTCTATTGAGGGTCATCACCCAGACAAAACTGTGAGCAACAGAGCAGTGACTATTTCAAATGACAATGTGATGTTCCATTTCAGAAAAATTTATGAACAAAGAAAATGACAAATTTCCCTGGATAATTTTCTTGTGCCAATACCACCTTTCAAAAGTACATGTAGAGAGAAAACAAAAGAAATACAGCCTGTGCCTAAACAGTTGCAAGACGTTTTTATGGAAGGGGCTCGCCTTCGAAGAAGTAGTCCTCCTCCACGTGTGCCAGCAACTATCAACCACAAAGGTAAATACAATCACCTCGCTTTTTACGCGTGTTTATACTTCGCGAAATTGGAATAGCACGTCATGAAAATAATAGTAAAAAAATACGAAATACACGAAAAAAAAAGAAAAAAAAATGGTTTAGTTTAGTAACTAAGCGAATGCCTCTGAGGTAGTTTCCCACCATGCTGCCAAGTGCTTCAGTCTCTCTTCATCCAGTAATAACCCCAACAACAACAACAAGGGGTTTGCTCTCCCCCTTCCTCCTCCTCTTCTCCCCCCTCTCCTACTGCATAAGTCTCCTCCTCCTTCTCCTACCGCTTATGTCATTTTTGTTTACATTTGTAGATAGGGGTTCGTTCTCAGGGTGCGTTAATTTTTTTTTGCTGTACAGTATTTATTTCTAAATCTGTGTATCTTTTATACTGTACACTATTTGAATATTTAATATAAATAACTACAGGTCTTTCAGCTTTGTTATATACTTATAAAGTATGTTATATTTATCTTATATCTTTGGCATAGTGTGTTTATGTATGGTTGTGGAACATTAATATGCCTATTATCATTGTTTCTTATGGAAAATGACTGATACATTATGCAAATTTTACATTACCTGTGCCTTTTGAGACCTATCCTCGCACTGTTCCAAGAGGTGAGTGCACCATGTTTTATTTTAGTACAGTATTAGAATACTGCACTGTAGTTTTCCATAATTGAGGTTATTCTTAATTCCATTCTATATTTTTACCACATAGAAACCCATGAAAAAAATAAAAAGATATGTTTCCGGGATTGGGGAACGGATTTATTTGTTTTACATGCATTTCAATGGGCAAATTGTTCCATTTACGAACATTTTGGATTGCAAATGTGGCTAAGGAACGGATTACGTTCGTGACTCGAGGTACAACTGCATATATGTATTTTATAAAGAAATGGCATCAGAGAGGACAGCTCAATTTTACACAGGTCTTGAAGAGGCACCATGCCTCAAATATCCCTGGTGAAGACTATAGTCTTTTCTAGATATGATTCTTGGCATAAGTTTCTAAAAGTTCCACATGGGTAGAGTATCTCTTGCCAAGAGTAAATCATCAACAACCAGTGTTTAAGTCTTACTGTTCCTCGGTGCCTGTCCAAGTAACAGTACTGGTTGTTGATGACATACATGG
This sequence comes from Halocaridina rubra, assembly GCA_037179515.1. Lineage (NCBI taxonomy): Eukaryota > Metazoa > Arthropoda > Malacostraca > Decapoda > Atyidae > Halocaridina > Halocaridina rubra. The sequence goes on along the minus strand of JAXCGZ010005727.1, from coordinate 122,407 downwards.
GTAGAGTATCTCTTGCCAAGAGTAAATCATCAACAACCAGTGTTTAAGTCTTACTGTTCCTTGGTGCCCGTCCAAGTAACAGTACTGGCTGTTGATGACATACATGGGTAGAGTATCTCTTGCCAAGAGTAAATCATCACCAACCAGTGTTTAAGTCATACTGTTCCTCGATGCCTGTCCAAGGAACAGTACTGGTTGATGAAGACATACTCTAGGAAAAAGATACTCTGCCCATGTGAAAGCTGAGCTTCCCATATAATATACCCATTCAAATTTTCAACTTACAATGTGTATCCAGATTCCTCTATTATTTTAACAGTTATAGCATATACAAATTAGCAAGCAAGCCCTTTTCATGGGTTCGCAACTCCGTTATCGATCTTAATGTAATGGTCTCTTAAGGCATCACAGTTTTTTTTATCTAATTCACTGATGCTGACCACTAGCCTTTCCCACTGTAATTACTGTATAATATTTCAAAGTCTCCCACAACTCAAAAGGAAAGACTCAACTTCACCGATCTCCCTCAACCTTCAGAAGGTGGGCAATCTATGGAAAACATACTGCCTCGATTGCGTCTGATTACACACACCAATGTTGAGTGCTTCATATAACGCACGGAGAGAAAAGATGCCATACAACACCAGAAAACACTGGCATGACATAGGAAGTATTCTGACACCCATTTTGTTTTAAAACAAGCCCACAGAAATTGAATGCAATTTTGACATTGACCGGGTCCAGTGAGTATGGTGGCGACATGATGCAATTCGCTTTTAAAGACTTAGTATCAGAACCAGCAAAATGCTGGTATTAATTGGTTTTCCTACTATTCTGTTTTTTCTCCGGCTTCTTAATATCTCTTTCACAGCAGAGCTCAAACCTGCATAAAATCCAAATGAAGATGTACTAACTAGGACCTATTACTGTTGGTAAATCTGAGAAGCAATTAGGCCCTGTTGGCAATACGGAGAAGAAACTAGGCCCTGTTGGCAATTCTAGGAAGAGTCAATGAATGGTCTTGTGTTAAGTCCTAAATCTGATTTGCTTCGGCATATGCATTCTAAAAATTAAACACATTTAAGATCACTACTGATATACAAACCTAAATCTTTTTTCATATCTTACTGGCTCTAGTCTGGTTCCACACTGGATATCATATTTAGGCTTCTTGCTACTAGAGGGCCAAAAAATATGCTTGTCCTCGTTTTAGTGAAACTGTATCCGGCATAAAGGGAAATATGTAGTGCATTTACAATTTGCCTTTGCTACCCCACCAGCAAACTTATAAAATGGCAAGTCATCTTTTGACTAATTTAGTCAGGTTACTACCTCATCAGCATCTAGTTTACATAAACAATTAAATTTGACTGAAATAACTTAGATTTCAGGACTCTGAACCTAACAATCATATAATTATTATGTATCAGTGCAGATTCACAAAGATATTATTCAACTTGAGGATCTAATTATCCTAAATATCTATAGGTATGCCATGCAAACTGCCAGGCACTACCTCACCTTTTTTCTTTTGGTAACTATTGATCCTATCTTGCAATTACCTTATTCTGCAGGGTATGACATTTGGCCTTGGCTTCCTCTTCATCATCTGAGAAATCTGTCATCTCCGAAGGAGAAAGTTCGTTCCCAGTTAATCCAGAGGCATCACTTCCTTTTATCCTGGAAAGGACAGACATTTTCAGGTGTAAAATATTATAGCACAATGGCTTTTTTAGATGCTTAACAAAAATTAAAGAAAACACTATTATGATATAAACAATCACAGAAATAAAATATTACAGCAAAATAGTTTTAAGATGTTTAAAACAAAGAGAAGAAAATACTACAATAATACAACTGGGATATAGAATGGCTACCGAAGTACTGTACTTTTACTTTGGGGAAAATACCAATGTTTATTTATGAAAAGTGTTACATTAAAAAAGGCCTATCATATTTGTTCTAAAATATTCAGCCTTTAATTGTATGATATGTTGCTGAAGGCATTGCAAAGAATATTCTATAGACATATCTTAGGTATAAATACACCAAAGCAGAACATTTTAGCTGTCGAAAACTAACTGCAGTAAGAAAAAATACTGTTTTTGGTATATCTTGTCAAAATAAAAAGAAACCACAATAACACATGAGAGTATGAGTTTTGTGATAATACCAATCATCTTAACTCCTTTACATGCAAATCAGACAGCTAAGAGCGTGATGTATTTGCCAAACTAATGATATAAAAATGGGCATCATTCATACCAGTGGAAGAGAAGAGGAAATAGATATCTGGCATATGAAGTCATGATGCCATACAAATATTGAGGGAGGTGGTACAACATTTTTTCTCTAAGGCAAGGCAGCCACACCCTCGCATTAAGGAGTTATTAATTTCGTTGATATATTGCTGGGAAAGGGTTGCAAGAGCAGCAAACTGACAAAAGTATGTTAGTCACATGCACTTCTATTGCACACAGAGATATAGTGACTGAACGTACATGCAAAACTTACTTCATCAACATATTAATGTCAATAAGGCTTGTGTATTCAGTATTAGGAGCGTAGAACACTTGGTCTCCCTCCACTACCCCATGTTCCTTCACGTGGTCTGAGGAGTTGAAGCGCACAACATACAAAGGCTCGTGCACTGGTCCAAAGACATCAAATATGTGCCCAAGAGCACGTTTTCCATTTTCCAAAAACAACACAGAGTCCAAATCAACAGGAGGCACACCTCGAAGGCTCTGCACTACGACTGTAAAAAGATAAAATACTGCATTGTTAGATATATCTTGCTGACTTACTTCATACTGTACAGCACACATCATTTATAAGCTGATACATTAACCTATGCATTTTCTCAAAGAATAAACAAAAATTCATCCACAGCTTTCTCAATTTCTCCCAAAGGAATTAGCAAATCAGAGGGGGTCATGCAACTCCCAAATGCAACTATACAATTTACACACATCACTTTTACTAAGCCTCCATAACTTATATGGTTGTCATTACTGTGTACTTCATGCACTGAAATTACACATAAACAAGATATACGGAAGTATTAAAAATTGCAACAGGCCTAAAATACCAAGGAATAAAAAATTCTACCTATGTATACAATCCAACTGAAAAATTTTTCTAAACACTGCATATATACTGAGCTAAATGGCCCTCTATGGATATTACAATTATAACAGACTATTTTTATCAATGTTGACACCAGGATGGCCGAAGAAAACTGCCCTCATTGGGCCTAAGCATGAAAAAAATAAAACAAAGAGAAACATATGGGGAATATTGCAAAAGTATAATGAATATGAAAAAAATATTATGCGTTAACGTAGGCATAGAAAAGAATCCATGACTGAAAGAAGACTAAACATCAAGCTGCCTAGGATAGTTCTATTCAAGTCTAAAAGACCTTGAGCTGTAGTAATGCAACGGGAGGCTGATGCTATGAGCCCACGTACATAATATAAAACTAAGTAATCATGATACCTATGTGAGTTCATACCTTGCCTGTCAACTATTTTATGGATGTATCCAACCACCTGAGACAATGATTCAGACACAGATATTTTCAAATCTTCTATGGGGGGCAAGTCATCAAGGCTCAACTCCCCCTTCGTTAACATAGAGTTCTTCTTCTTATTCTTAGGTTCCTTTTTCTCTAACCTTGGAAAAGAATTGCATGTTATAAACATGATTATCATTGTGAAGTATGCTATACCATTCTTATTAAATAATATAAGGACATTATATTTCTTTGGAAATTTTCATTGCTATACTTATTGAATCAGTTATCCTGAACATTTGCAATGTTTCAGATTTGCAGAATACAAAAAAGTAATTTATTAGATGCAATCTATTGAGTGACAATTATTTTCCTATTTGCACCAGTTTAAAAAGATAAAGAATAAATTATACACTGACTGCACTACAATCTGTACAATCTTGGATGGAAAATAGTGAGAGAATTATATATCACATGACAATATAATACTGAACATGAGTATATTCTGGGGAAGAATAGGATTTGTCTACAAACTGGGTGAAGAGAGCTTATAAATAGCATATTCATAAACACAAGTCTAAAGAGCTCTATGCAAATAGACAAGTCTACAGCTCTGCCAATAGACAAGTCTATGGAGGACTATGCCAACAGACAAGTCTATGGAGCCCTATGCCATTGGACAAAAGTATAAAGCCCCATGCCAGTAAGTGGCCACCATGGCTGAGCGGTATTGCTTGTGACTTTGATTTATCAGGACGAAGGTTTGCGGACCGCCACAATCTGAGGTTAGAAAGGGCATTCACTCTGGCCATTGGTCCCAATTGCCAAAATCAAAGTCCTTTGCAAGAAGGCACCATCCTGTGGCATAAAGCCGATCACCGAGTTCCTTGCCAAAAGTAAATATGTCATAAGATATCGAAGTAACATGATAAAAAATAACTAGAGTGTAAATATCTAAAGGGAGCTTAACTTGCCATGTATTACCTATTATATAAACATGTTGATAATTTCACAAATGAAAGGAAGATATATTTTGATGTCAACCTCATGATACATTCATTCTACTAAACTATATATTGAATTCTTTTGGGTTAGCTTGCTTGACTGACACAAAACTAGGAACGAATGATAATACTATATGAAGTGGCTTGAGATTAATCTGCCTCTTATATACGAAGTGATACAGGTCACATATGGTTGTTACAGTCACAATGTAACCATGATGTTAACATCGTTAAAAAAAAGTTTTTTGTGAATAAAATTATTAACATCATGCTTTCAGTTAGAATATATGTTCTTAAGCCTCATGTAGAACTGTAAAAGGCTGATAAAAGAAAGATGGAAGAAGTGCTCGCATATGCTGATTAGCTTGTGAAATGCCGATGCAAATTTTTACTTTCCATAGCAGCTTTGGAAGTTAGGGTGGCACGAATCTGTACCTTGCAACTCGAGTTCGATTCCCATAAAAAAAAACTCTCTCCTGGCATTCCAATAGTAATAATTAAACCAACTATACCATAAAAAAATACTGTACTAGGAGACGTACTGATGAGATCCATCTTGGGGCTCTTTTTTGACAACTGCCAGCGAAATATTTTCACTATTATGTGATTCACTATCAGACGTAAGAGAAGAGTGGGAGGAAGTCAATGATAAGAATGAGTCAGAATCATCCTCCGAATCCTCGGTACTACTACAAGAAGCCACTACGTCTCTATACTCGTCCGATACAATATCTACGAGAAGTGGGGTCTTAACCGCTTTTGCAGTGGGAATAATAACAACATCCTCTTCAAGTCCTTTATCTATCAACATTTCTATAGGGTCTCCCGGTACTGGCTGCACCAAAACTGCATCTCGCAGTTCAGAGTCCTCGCTATCCTCTTCGTTCTCCGATGACGACGTCCCGTATTCGACAATGGACGATAGACCTTTGCTAGGAGAGCAAGTAGTTATTGTCTGAAAATAGTGCAAACTCTATCTTATCTGAAAATACAGTACCAATATGAATGTATATCATCATTACACTTGGAAAGTTAATGAAAGACATTCTAAAAAACTCATAACATATAAGACATAACTTCCTTACAAAAGCGACTAAATAGTACTAAACTGTTATATATCTAGAAATCGTACGAACATCATTATAAAAACACTAGATTGGCAATATATCATAATGTTTATCCATGCTTCTTTTGAAAAATATATTCCAGACAATACAATTGTTTCCACAACTAATAATGGCATAGGCTAATATGCTCCTAAAAATAAGATATGAATGAAAAAAGAATTACAGAAGTTGGCGATTTTTTATAGTGCTTATCCATGCTTCTTCTGAAAAATATATTCCAGACAATACAATTGTTTCCCCAACGAATAATAACATAGGCTAATATACTCCTAAAAATAAGAGATATGGATGAAAAAAGAATTACAGAAGTTAAAACTATACTTTTACATCGGCAATAATAGTCATGGCAACTAAAAAAATCTTATAATTATTAATCTAAGTAACCATACCTTCTTAGCTAGATGATTCAAAGAAGTTGAAGAGGCTGTTGATTTAATGACAATTTCATCATTCTCTTCTCTCTTGAGTGGGGTATTTTGTATTTCAACACGGTACGAATTTGTCTCAAGCAAGCCTGTATTGCATGTCGATTGTGGATTACGATTTTGGTCGTCTGAGGTCTCTTCTTTTATGCCATTATCAACTGATTCAAGGGAGCTCTCACTGGGTTGGAGGAATCCAGTTTCATGTAATCTCTCATAAGTTGGCAAAACATTATTTTGGGAAGAAGATCCATCTTCAGTGAGACCTGATATCTTCACAGTTAGGGACTGCAGATAATTGGTGTTTTCTGTATTAACATTACCTCGATTGTTTTCTATATTGCATAAACTATTGATTTCTGAACCACAGAGTTCTGGATTTTCTCCTTCCACAGTTGACATGAAGTTCTTTTGGGATCTACTACTGCTTATATTCGCAGTCTGGCAAGCAGTGGTAGAATCCACAACGTTTTGAGATTCGCTTCGATCGTCGTGCCTTCCATTGCCTATTAACTCTTCACAAGTTAATCTGCTGCTGGACTGGTTATGGGGCTGTTCAGAGCTATTGAGTTGATCAATAACAGAGATGTTCTTCGAAAGTTTATTTACAGTCGATTCTTCATTAGCAAAATCCATTTTCCTGCTACTGGAATACACAATGACAGATAATATTTTATGGTGTGTCGATCTTCCCTTACAAAAGTGTTCTGACATATGAAGTAAATAAAATCAATCTAAATTCCACAGAAATAAATAGAAGAAAAATGAAAGAATGAAAAAAATAAAAAAAATATAAAAAGATTATGGCTCATCACTTTACTTATTTTATTATATCCAAAAAATTAAGCTCTTTAAATGATACACTACTTCCATCGATGGACATGATAGTCAGAAGATAGGATTCACAAACATTCTGCTCTGCAGTGTGTGGCTGTTTGGGAGTCAAAGACCTACCTTGGTGACTTTGATCTATTACATTTGCTAGAAAGTGGGAAGGTGTCAAAGCTATGTTTACTCTTTGTTCAAAATACCTCCATCTTGGCCTCATGTTTGTATCTTTATGACTTCTAAAAACTGATATGAAAGTAAAATAAAATGAAATTTTCCATCAAAGTCAACTATTGGAGACTATAATGAAGCCGCTATGTAGTGAGCCATATTTCCTCTTAAAAGAGGGGTGGCTGTGTCAAAGGAAAATATCTTGATTGAGTGGAAAGAACCTACAGAGGAGGGGATTCTTGGTTCCTTTACTCTGGCCCATTGGTTAACTTTTACGACATGCAGGGGAACATGGAGGATGTATTCTTATCCCCCTCCCTCAAGGAGTATTAATCAAGTACCAGCATATAATAGCTAAATCAATACCACGGAGTAGAATTACATTCATTTTCCTTGGAATAAATCACGTGCCTGTGTATTTAACTAAATGGCATTAAACATATTACCGTATTTTGTAAAAAAAATATATATATACTGTTTTAAATAATGATTTTTACTCTGACTATACCGATTTAAGTCCAGTGATTTGAGTTATTTTATTGAAATCATAACAACCCTGATTTTAAGTACCTCTTTAAACGTTATTTGGAGATTCTCTCAGCAGTCTCTTAATATAATTAAGGAAGACTAATAATGTCAGAAGATGTGAAGGGATTATCTAGAATGAGGAAAAAGTTTATCATTACTAGACAAAAGTCAAAACAGCTCCGTTTCAACATTTTTAATTTTATCAGTTATGTAAGGACTCATGAATTCCTAACGGATAGAAATGAGAAACATAAGCAAAGAGAGGATACACATTAACAGAAGAGGCTCCAATAAAATATAATATCAATTCTACTTTGCAAGGCTGTTAAAAATCTATCCTTGACAGTACCACGAATAGCAATATCAATATTTTGGAGACAATATTCAGAGACCGATTTTACATAATCTTTCAATGCTTTCATATTGATAAATTTTGGGTAGAATGCATGAATGAAAATACTTATAAATATTTCAAACACACACACTGATAAATCAGAGTCTGCAACAATGTCTATTAAGACTAAATCATATTACTCCCTGGCTAGTATAGATCCAAGAAAAACGTTTATTCACAAGACAAGTGACACCACCAATTCTAAAATAAGTTACGCTGCTGCATAAACATCCAAATTAACCCTATTATGGTAGGTAGGGTTTCAAATTCAGGTTAGGTTAGGGTAGGTTAGCTATGTACCTTAAAACGGTAAATTTGGGCGTTTATACAGCAGCGTGGCTCATTTAAGAGTTGGTGGTGTTGCTTGTCGCTTGAATAGAAAATGGCTGGCTCTCTTACCAGCGTTATTTTCAGTAATATACCATAATTTTATTCGTGTGATTTTTGCAAAATTAACAGTCTTCCAGGAGTGGATGGTGAAGTTTTAGATTTAAAAGTCAAAGAATTACAATCCGATGTGGAATAAATACGCATTATGGAAGCACTCATAACATGAATCATAAACGGGGTCTGCGCTATAAAGTAAACAATGACAATAGACTACAATATAATTTCTATCATATCTTTTTAGGTTAAGATGTGCATTATGTACATCTTTATGATTAAATTATTTTCTTCTGATAGGTTTTGATATTATTTGAATTAATCTGATATTTTTTATTTTCGGATATCACTATTTTTTGTGTTAAGGCCAATACTGGTTGTTGGTGGTGGGAACTTAAATAACCCAATCTTACTATCCTAACCCAAACTTGAAGCCTTAAATACCTTACTAGGATAAATTTCGGCGTTGATAGAGCAGCATGGCACATTTCAGGAAGTGGTGATAACACTGATCATCGGGAAGGCTCTAGGGGGTGCATAAAACGAATCTTAACCTCCTTTCATGATATTATTATGAGCTTTTACAAACTGTCTCCTTTTTAACATTACACCCACAGATACAATACTCGTTGCCTATCATTACACTCAGTACTGACATAAAAACGACCCTGCTGATTTCATTTCCTGAAACACCGGTATTGGAATAGGTAAAATCGTTTAATAGGTATATTAAGAGCTTAGACGAAACAACATTAAATTAGTACCAGCTTGCCGATTCCCATTTTGTCGAGTTCACTTTAACGATTCGTGTTCGCATCAGTGTAACTATTAATCCCCTAACATAACCTAAATCAACCCCTGCAATCACCTGTGAGTACTATATTAACAAGAAATGCAGATTATTAGGTGTTGGCAATATGAGGATCGACAACACACCACGAGTAGCACTGGTAAGGCAATCTTGTCCCCTGGTTGTTTACCTTTTAAAAAGATTAATGACGACAGCAAAGACGCATAAAGGATAGCGAAAAAATTCACGAATACTTCAATAAACTGGTATACTGAACATCATCGAGCCTCAGTATTTTAATAGAAATAAAATGAACTTACAAGTTGAATAACAGGAATACACGCGCTCTACCAAAACAACATCGTTCTTCTTCTTCTTCTTTGGGTACGAGAAGTAGGACCAGAAACGTTTTCTTCTTCTCCTTGAACCTATTTCTACATGGAGTCGCTTTCTTACAAGCCAATGCTAACCTAACCTAACCTAAAACACTACTTGACGACAGAGCAAATTTCACTACAGAAGGAAAAAACTCCTCGTCATATAGCCATTCAGGCACAAGCCCAATGAGGATAAGATTCTACTGAATTTAAAGACCTCGAACTTTAGGAAAAAAATCTCCCAATTTTCACAAACTTCTATATTTCAGGCTCCAAAATTTACATTTTTATCTTCTCAATGTTCGTCACTTTATATATATGTATATATATATATATATATATATATATATATATATATATATATATATATATATATATATATATATATATATATATATATATATATATATATATATATATATATATATATATATATATATATATATAATATATATATATATGAATCATTTTTTACCCCGACCGGGACTCGAACCTAGGACTTATGATTACTAAGTCAAGGCGCTACCACTACACCACAGAAGGTTAAAAGGAACCCAACCTTATAGCTTATATCTGCTATACATAGGAATGAACGCATTCTAACTGAATGCCACTATGTTCATATTACAGATTCCCCAACCTCACTCGTGGCTTCATTTTAGCATTTAATTCGATTCCCAATCTCATTTGGGCCATGAAATAACCAAATAGCACATTACATATGTGAAAACATGAATAATTTTTTTACCCCGACCGGGACTCGAACCTAGGACTTATGATTACTAAGTCAAGGCGCTACCACTACACCACAGAAGGTTAAAAGGAACCCAACCTTATAGCTTATATCTGCTATACATAGGAATGAACGCATTCTAACTGAATGCCACTATGTTCATATTACAGATTCCCCAACCTCACTCGTGGCTTCATTTTAGCATTTAATTCGATTCCCAATCTCATTTGGGCCATGAAATAACCAAATAGCACATTACATATGTGAAAACATGAATCATTTTTTTTACCCCGACCGGGACTCGAACCTAGGACTTATGATTACTAAGTCAAGGCGCTACCACTACACCACAGAAGGTTAAAAGGAACCCAACCTTATAGCTTATATCTGCTATACATAGGAATGAACGCATTCTAACTGAATGCCACTATGTTCATATTACAGATTCCCCAACCTCACTCGTGGCTTCATTTTAGCATTTAATTCGATTCCCAATCTCATTTGGGCCATGAAATAACCAAATAGCACATTACATATGTGAAAACATGAATCATTTTTTACCCCGACCGGGACTCGAACCTAGGACTTATGATTACTAAGTCAAGGCGCTACCACTACACCACAGAAGGTTAAAAGGAACCCAACCTTATAGCTTATATCTGCTATACATAGGAATGAACGCATTCTAACTGAATGCCACTATGTTCATATTACAGATTCCCCAACCTCACTCGTGGCTTCATTTTAGCATTTAATTCGATTCCCAATCTCATTTGGGCCATGAAATAACCAAATAGCACATTACATATGTGAAAACATGAATCATTTTTTACCCCGACCGGGACTCGAACCTAGGACTTATGATTACTAAGTCAAGGCGCTACCACTACACCACAGAAGGTTAAAAGGAACCCAACCTTATAGCTTATATCTGCTATACATAGGAATGAACGCATTCTAACTGAATGCCACTATGTTCATATTACAGATTCCCCAACCTCACTCGTGGCTTCATTTTAGCATTTAATTCGATTCCCAATCTCATTTGGGCCATGAAATAACCAAATAGCACATTACATATGTGAAAACATGAATCATTTTTTACCCCGACCGGGACTCGAACCTAGGACTTATGATTACTAAGTCAAGGCGCTACCACTACACCACAGAAGGTTAAAAGGAACCCAACCTTATAGCTTATATCTGCTATACATAGGAATGAACGCATTCTAACTGAATGCCACTATGTTCATATTACAGATTCCCCAACCTCACTCGTGGCTTCATTTTAGCATTTAATTCGATTCCCAATCTCATTTGGGCCATGAAATAACCAAATAGCACATTACATATGTGAAAACATGAATCATTTTTTACCCCGACCGGGACTCGAACCTAGGACTTATGATTACTAAGTCAAGGCGCTACCACTACACCACAGAAGGTTAAAAGGAACCCAACCTTATAGCTTATATCTGCTATACATAGGAATGAACGCATTCTAACTGAATGCCACTATGTTCATATTACAGATTCCCCAACCTCACTCGTGGCTTCATTTTAGCATTTAATTCGATTCCCAATCTCATTTGGGCCATGAAATAACCAAATAGCACATTACATATGTGAAAACATGAATAATTTTTTTACCCCGACCGGGACTCGAACCTAGGACTTATGATTACTAAGTCAAGGCGCTACCACTACACCACAGAAGGTTAAAAGGAACCCAACCTTATAGCTTATATCTGCTATACATAGGAATGAACGCATTCTAACTGAATGCCACTATGTTCATATTACAGATTCCCCAACCTCACTCGTGGCTTCATTTTAGCATTTAATTCGATTCCCAATCTCATTTGGGCCATGAAATAACCAAATAGCACATTACATATGTGAAAACATGAATCATTTTTTACCCCGACCGGGACTCGAACCTAGGACTTATGATTACTAAGTCAAGGCGCTACCACTACACCACAGAAGGTTAAAAGGAACCCAACCTTATAGCTTATATCTGCTATACATAGGAATGAACGCATTCTAACTGAATGCCACTATGTTCATATTACAGATTCCCCAACCTCACTCGTGGCTTCATTTTAGCATTTAATTCGATTCCCAATCTC
>JAXCGZ010005727.1:90000-105000 GCA_037179515.1 Halocaridina rubra | reverse complement strand
GTACATGTTTGTGTATGTACATATATATTGGTGTGTGTATGTACATGTGTTTGTTTTCTTCCTCTTCCTTCGACCTTATTAATCCCACTGAATAGCAGGGTCGGCCACTCGAGTCAGCTTCCTCCACTTGTTCCTATCCCTTGCATCTCCCTCCTCCAATCCAACTTCAACCATATCCCTCCCTACCACGTATATTTATGTGCATATTTATATTTATATTATTATTTTTTCCATTGTTCTTGTCATTTATGTGATTTTGAGCTTATTTGTCCTTTGCTTTTTTATATTAAAGGGTTACCTATTTACCGATCAATATTCATAATTAGAGATTAACATATTCTATTGTTAATGACTTATTAATGATTTTGTTGGTTTTCTTTGATTGAGGGCATTATTTCTTTTGGATTAGACCTGTCTTACTATATTTAATTTTTAATTCCCTAAAGTCTCCTGAGTCCTTTTTGTTTTTACTCCCTCTGTCATTGTTATTTTACACTCGCTTGTGCTCATGGACGACTTAACAGATGGTGATGGACGTCAACATATAAAAAGTATCACCAACGCCATCTATAATGCTGCTGTTGCATCAAATGGAAACTTAAAGCACTACGCAAACCCTTGGTGGACTCTGATATACGAAGCCATAAAGAAGAAGAAAAATATGGCACAAAGAAGGAAACAGCGACACCATACACTTGAAAAACCTTTTAGAATACCGACGCTTAAGTGCACTGGCAAAAAGAACTTTTAATCAAGCAAGGAGAAACTCATGGTAATCTTACTTGACATCTATTAACTCGTATACCGACACCAAAGCTGTATGGACACGAATTAACAAGATCAGGGGCAAGTTTTCCCCGACTCCTCCAGCAGTGTTGGAGGTAAACGGTCAACTATTTTTAGATCCCCAGGGAGTTGCTCAAAGTTTTGCCGTATCACTCACCTCGATCTCAAGCACGTTCAAAAGAAAGATAAAGAAGATAATACAACCAGCTAAAGATGCAAACTAGAACATTAAGTTTTTTCAGAGGAAGAGAAGCTCATGAGGATAATGAGGACCTCAATTTACCTTTTAGTATGCCAGAGTTGAGATCAGCCCTCCAGGAATGTAGCGATACTTTTCCTGGCCCAGATGAGATAACAGTATCAATGCTATCACATTTAAACCTTGATGTTATGAAATTGCTACTCAAGGTATTCAATGAATTATGGAAGGAGGAGACCTTTCCGGATAAATGGCGAGATGCAACAGTTTTAAACATACTCAAATTAGGCAAGCCTCCAAAGGATCCCCGGGATTAACTGAAGAATCCCCCCTAGAGTCCCCAACTGAAGAATCTCCCCCCCCCGGGTGCCCGGCGTAAAAAATTCAGAGAGAAACTAGAGATGGGGAGTGTTGTAAAATGTCAGATGGGAAGGGCTGAAGGGATGTGTTAGGTTAGGTCTGTCTGTTTATCCACCTTAGAATATATGGCTGGATGGATGGATGAATTTCAATTACAAAATAAAGACCTAACCCATCCTAACCAAACCTAAACAGACAGTACTGAAGAATCTCCCCCCTAACCTAGATCAACTGAAGAATCCCCCCTGGGTGGGTCTGGTGGGATTCTTCAGTTGAACTGATCCCCGTAAATACAGACCCATCTCATTAACAAGCTGCATGTGCAAACTTATGGAGCGAATGATAAACCGACGGTTGTGGTTATTGGAGAAAAATAAGTTATTATCTATCTCCTCATCTGTCGGACTTGAGAAAGGAAAAATCCACCCTGGATTCGCTCATACAGATGGAAACCAGAATCAAGAAAACCTTTGCAGAACGGAAGTATTTGGTACCTATATTTTTTGACCTAGAAAAGGCATATGATACAGTTTGGAAGGATTGTATAAGTACAGAAGCTTCATGGATACGGCCTGCGAGGAAAACTTCCCATGCCTATCAAAAACTTTTTGACTGACAAGAAGATACAAGTTTGAGTTGATGATAAGATGTCTACTCTTCTAACCCAAGAGGAAGGAGTACTCAATGGGTCCTCCATGACCCATTCCACCCATCCGTGGGTGGAGAATCTAAAACAACAAGAGGAGGGAGTCCAACAGGGTAGTGTCCTCAGCGTGACACTGTTTGCTATAGCCATAGACGACAATACCAAACAAATTCCATGTGAGGTTGAGTGTAACTATATGTTGATGATTTTGCCATCATATGCAAGACAAATCGAATCTCCTTCTGTGAGAGGCACCTTCAGATTGCAGTTGATAATATTACCAAGTGGACGGTGAAAAGAGGCATGTGGTTTTCCATACAGAAGAGTGCTATGGTGAACTTTAACAGAAAGCGGTGTCCAGAAAATCCCCACTTAACTTTGTATGGCAACCCCATCACTAGGGCCTCAGAGGTGAGGTACTTTGGACTTTACTTTAATAATGGGCTGACATGGAATGCGCATATCAGGCACCTGTGGGAGAGTTTTCTCTTGGCGGTGAATTTAATTAAGCTCTTATTCCATCTTGATTGGGGCACAGACAGGAAATCACTGGAAGTCATGTCCGACGCATTGGTCTTGTCCAGGGTTCAATATGGTAGCCAGGTGTATTGCTCAGCGAAACTCACAGTATCAAAGATATTGGATCCTATTATTAACCAGTGTAGGACGGCATGTTCGGGTGCCTTTCAGTCAAGCCCGATAACCAGTGTCTATGTTGAATCTGGCCGTTTACCCCTTTCGTATATTACAGACCAAGACGTTTTGAAACAGCTTTTAAGGTACAATCCTCAGTAGACTCCGCAACATATCATAGTGTTACCCAGGAGTGGCCCCTAGATGAGCCTGGTAAGTTGCCTCCTTTTGAGGGGAGGAGAGCACAGTTCCTGCAGAACGAATGTCTTATCTTAGATGTACCAATAAAACATGTTGCTCCCCCCCCCCCCATGGCGAATATCCATAATACTCGTATGCCCTATGAATGCTCCCAAACACTCCTTACCTAAGGAGCAAGTTCGTTCAAGCTTCCTTGCACATGCTGAGGAATGCCAAGCACAGACTGTCCCCGTATATACAGACGGGTCTAAGACTGAAACATGAGTGGGATATGCAGCAATATTCCCACATAAGACCATTCGAGAGAAACTACACCATTACGCATCCATCTTTACAGCTGAACTGGTGGCAGTCATGCTTGCAGTAAAGGAAATGATTAATTACCAAGACACTCAGAATATCAAGTATATAATTTATGTTGACTCCCAAAGTGTGTTGAAGATCATCACAAATATATACACATCGCATCCCATCATGACAGAAATCCACAAGTGGTTGTACAGATCATCTGTAAGGAAAAATTGAGTCGACTTTTGCTGTGTTCCCTCTCACGTAGGGATTGACAGAAATGAAAAAGCTGATATACAGGCGAAAAGTGGTTCAAGGTCTCTCACCATCGTGGAGGGCTTGGAACCGATCCCTTTTATGGATATGTACTACCATATTCGGGAGGCAATATTCAACAGATGGCAAGAAAGTTAGAACTCCCCGGAAAATAATAACAAACTCAGAGAAATTAAAAAGACAGTTCGTAGGTGGCAGACCTCCTATCATCGAAAAAAAATAAAAGTTGAAACAGTACTCTCAAGACTACGCATTGGGCACACTAACCATACCCATGCATATCTGATGGCTGGAGAATGTAATGGACCAGTATGTGAAAGATGCAATGCTCTACTAACAGTTAAACATGTCTTGATAAACTGTAGAAAATACAGTAATACCAGACATGAGTGCTTTGGTGCACAAAATTTATATCTATCTCTGATGCTTGCAGAATCAGATGTTTTCTTTTGATAAGATTATTGACTTTTTAGGTCAATGCGACATTTTATCCAAAATATGGGTGACTAATTAAAAACCAAACCCCATTTGGACCTTCCTTTGCTTCCCTCTCAAATTTATTTTCATTTCCTGGGGGAAAATGCCCTCAGGGTGATGATCCTTGTCTTCTCTTTTTTTCAATTCAATTCAATACTCACTTGTCTTGAGAAGGGGTCCAGTTAGGACCCGAAATATAGCGTAATTTTTTCTATGTGATTACCTAATTTCACTGATGAGCTTCCTTTATATATATATATATATATATATATATATATATATATATATATATATATATATATATATATATATATATATATATATATATATATATATATAGATAGATAGATAGATAGATAGATAGATAGATAGATAGATAGATAGATAGATAGATAGATAGATAGATAGATAGATAGATAGATAGATAGATAGATAGATAGATAGATAGATAGATAGATAGATAGATAGATAGATAGATAGATATATATATATATATATATATATATATATATATATATATATATATATATATATATATATATATAATATATGAGAGAGAGAGAGAGAGAGAGAGAGAGAGAGAGAGAGAGAGAGAGAGAGAGAGAGAGAGAGAGAGAGAGAGAGAGAGAGAGAGAGAGAATTTTACTTCGTAAATAAGTCAGTCTTTTAAGTCTCAAGAGAGAAAACACGTACGGTCCGTATCATAGAAAACGAACATGTAGAAGACGAGACTTGCAATAACATCTAGTTAGCTCTGACATATAAATGCAGAAAATGCTGTGAAGAGTAGATGCATTGTTTTCAGTTTTTTCTTCAGGTATGACTGCACTATTTCAGCTCACACATCTGGAGTGCTTCTTCCTTTACTTATCTTCTTGAGAGGGTTGAATCTAAGGCAGTCAGACTCATTAATGATCCTTCTCTTACTTCTAACCTGGATTCTCTCTCTCTTCGCCGTAAGGTATCTTCCCTTTAGCTTTTCTATCGTTACTACTTCCATCGCTGCTCTGATGAATTGGCGAGTTGCATCCCTCCTCCACTGCCGAGGCCGCGTAACACTCGCCAAGCGGCCTCATCTCACAGGTACTGTGTGGAGATTTGTAGCTCGCGGATTGGTCGGTACAGACTGCTTCTTCCCATCTACCTCCAGACTCTGGAACTCTCTTCCTCCTTCAATCTTTCCTAATTCTTATGACCTTTCATCCTTTAAAAAGCAGATTTATCGTCATCTCGGAGCCTAGTCCTCCATATCTCTGGGTCCTCTGTACTTTGACTGTTTTTTTCTGTCTGTCGTTTTCCTTTGTGTGACATTACCTCACCTCTGCCTTGTCCTTAACCTTTTTCTTTTCCTTCGTCTTGGAATTTTCTCATGCCCGGGCCTTTATTGATGAGGGCAGTCTTTGCCTGTCCCGGTGTCACACTCATAAAAAAAATATTAAAAAAAAATAGATGTGGTGAATCTAGAGTAGTAATGATTTTATTTCCGTCGGAAAAATAAGTTTTTTTCAACTCCCCCCAAGTCCCAAACTACGAAAATGGCGCCATAATTAAATTTTTACTTTAATACACAAGTAAGAATAAGAACATTTTTGTAGGTTTTGGTGTGACATGACCATTTTGGAGCAAGATGACCTGATGTAACTTTTCCTATTCTTGCCGCACAGACTAAGTTAGATAAGGCTACTTAAGATGTGATATGTGACTACAACAGGGGAACTGGAGTACTATCCCTCCTCTGCCTCTGTGTCGGGGGAGAGAATATTCTAAAAATTCTCAAAATTGCCAAAATAAAATCTATCATTCTATCATTTAATGTGTCATATATTTTATAAACAATTTATGCTTTCACGTTTAAACACAACATTAATATGCAATCCTACATCTTTAGTAAGTTTTTTTTTTATTTATGTATTTATTTGATTAGTATGTTAATATCTTTATACATCTAAATAACAAATTTCATGAGTTTTTGCTGTAACGAGCACGGATAAATTCTCTCTCTATTTATTTACGTTTGCTAACGAATTTACATTTCATAACATATGTATGGAGCCCGCTAATATGTCTTGGAAGAACGTACCAGGGACGACACTTCCCTTTCCTTTTAATCTCAAAATAGCTCTCCATTATGCTCCGTCAGCATTAGCCTACTTTTCTATGGTAAAAAGAAAAAAGTTTCTGACGAAAAGAAACGTTAGTAAAGTACGAAACAATATAAGAACTTAAACGAAGCTCTAAGAAATTATCCATTTGGTATATTCTGTACCATGTGATGAGGCGATGGGGGTGAACCAGCTGCGGCTGTCGGTTCTTATTGCAGAAGAACCTAGCCCGCTTACCTTGTGGATGACCCGAGCAGGGTGGTAGGGGGAATTGTGGCAACCATTTATCCGGAAGGAGCTAAGAGGGATAACTGAGGTATGTCTTAGAAAGTGGGGAATGTGTGTTTCTTGGCTCGGTCACCCCCTAACAAGGAGGAATGGGGACATGTATAGAGATAGATATTCGATGACCATACAGTAAGCATATACATATAGACTGCTACCATGGCACTACCGAAACAGGGGAAGCACGCAGTATGTTGCAATGTCTTGGTAAGTTTTTTCTTTAACCTGCGACAGTACACATAAACTAACCTGTAACATGAGGGATTCTACTACCCTCTCCTCGTTAGTCTTTAGTATTATAAATATTTCATATAAATATGTAATTTCAAGGGGGAAATCGATGAAAATAAAAAGACCAACAAAGACATCAAAGCGAGAGATAATTTGTTAGTATGGAGTACTTTAGCAGTAAGCATACATTCTTCTTCTTCTTCTTCGTCTACGTCTTTTCCCACTTTGATGTGGGGTCGATGTTTCTGGCCAGTTTTCTCCATTTGTTTCTGTCCCGTACCTCATCACCCAACAAACCTTTAGACCTCCGGTCGTCATTGATGCAATCCATCCACCTATGCTTTGGTCTCCCTCTCCTTCTCCTACCCTGTATATCCATTTCCATCACCCTCCCAACATACTGTTCATCCCTCCTATTGACATGACCATACCATCTTAGTCTACTATCTTGTATTTCATCTGATGTTTCTCTAACTTTTAAGGTACCTCTAATTACCTCGTTTCTGATCTTATCACTTCTTGTCACCCCACACATCCATCTCAACATCCTCATCTCTGCCACATCGTTTTATAAAATCGATATTATAACTGTACATGGGGACATGTGCACATGGGCACTCCCAGTGATATTGCAGTTGTTAAACATTACAATCTATATTTGGTTATGTATAAATAAAATATTAATAGAATTTTGCAATTAATTTAAAATATCATAGCAAGTAATTAATTATTCAGGTAGGTTGTTGGTAGCGAGCGCAGACAGGCTGGTACTGGGGAAGAGTAGGCTGGATCCCTTCCTGATGCCCCAGGATGACTCAGTGTTATAGCGCGTGATTCAGTAAGCGCCTAATACTGGTCCGATTCCATCGCGAGGCGTTAGGAGGGGTATCCAGACTTAATCTCCCAGCTCTAACACGTCTGCATCTATCTCCCATTGGAATTCTACTAATTTTGACACGTAAAATGCTGCAAGAACGTGAAAAGACCAAAAGACGAAAATATAGTGGTAATGAACTTCAGGAAGACCCTAATACCCTTTGGGAGTAAACAAAGATTTTTTTTTTTTTTAATGAGTGTGACACCGGGAGAGGCTAGAAAATTGCCCTCATCGGGCCCGGGCACCAAGAGAATCACTGAGACGAAGAAATAGTAGAAGCTAAAGGACACGCCAATAATAAGAGAATGATAAACTATAGGAAAAGGCCTGGCTGAAAGAATAGTCGAATTAATGAAGATCTATAGAGTATAGTTGAAGAGGTTCTATACTTCAAACTGTAAACAGGTGAGAACGAACATGATGAGTGCAAGAAGGGTCTACTTTTAAAGGTATTACAACTATAGCATAAAATGAATTTAAAGACTTGAGAGAGAGAGAGAGAGAGAGAGAGAGAGAGAGAGAGAGAGAGAGAGAGAGAGAGAGAGAGAGAGAGAGAGAGAGAGAGAGAGAGAGAGAGAGAGAGAGAGAGAGAGAGAGAGCTCAATGTGTTGGTAGATATCTCCGGAAATGGATATATAAATGGTATGGTAGATGCATTGTATAGGTTTTCTTAGTAAATAAAGGAGTGCTCTTATTATTATTGACAGGCCTTCTGTGAGGCCTTTGAATATGCAGCCCACAGCCTTATTTACCACCGCTTAAATCCTGAACAGAAGAGGGAACATGGTATCTGGTCTTATATATCTCCACGATTTTCGCCAGTTGACTTGGAGCGATACCATAGTGGTACCGTTCCAGTTTACAGATTCCCAAACTGACGATTCCCAAATTGCCGACACGTAATAATTTTTATCTAATATTAGTATAGTAAACACAGGTGGTTGCAGGGATTGATTGATTGATCTATTTATCTATCTATCTAAAATTATTCTATCTAAAATTATCTATATATATGTAGAGAGAGAGAGAGAGAGAGAGAGAGAGAGAGAGAGAGAGAGAGAGAGAGAGAGAGAGAGAGAGAGAGAGAGAGGAGAGAGAGAGAGAGAGAGAGAGAGAGAGAGAGAGGAGAGAGAGAGAGAGAGGAGAGAGAGAGAGAGAGAGAGAGAGAGAGAGAGAGAGAGAGAGAGAGAGAGAGAGAGAGAGAGAGAGAGAGAGGAAATTAGGAGCAAAGGCCTATATTTGAGTTCATAATCTGCAAGGAGAGACCTGTGTTTTTGTCCAGGATCCGAAGAAGCCATTCATTATTGGGGATCCCTTTTTCTCCTCTGACTTCCCCACTAATGATACACGTTCAAAAGGAAGTCATTTGTGACCCGTCAGCGACTACTCGTTAAGGAAGAGCCTTATTCTCATCCCGTTGTTTTCCCCCCTCCTCTCCTGTCTTTCCCTCCCCCCCCACTATGTCCTGGGTCTTGAATTATTTTGTTTTTGTTTTATTTCATTTCCTTTAGCTGGCAAAAAATTCTCTTATGAAAACATCGTAATGTTAAAACCTTTTTTTTTTCACTCGCTTTATATGACTCATCTTTTTTTTTTTTTTTTTTTTTTTTTTTTTTTTTTGTGACACCAAGCCAGGCAAAGGAAATGGCCCTCACCGGACCTGGGCACGAATAAAACATGGATGGATTCGGTTTTACGTCACGAACTCCCTTCTCTACTAAGGGCTAGGACGGATGCCTTCTTACGAAGGACTTGCTTTGGCAGATGTAATGAAGAAAACATATATCAAAGAGAAACAGAAATGGGGGAGAGCTGTTTCTCGTCAGAAGTGAGGGGATAATAAGACACGTGTAACGAATATCCAAGAATGTTCGCTGTTGACGTAGGCATAGAAAAAGAACCGCAACTGAAGGAAGACTTATCATCGAACTGTCCTGGACAGTCCTTTAATGGATAAATAATATAACACATAAAAACTCCATTAAATATAGGAATATGTAAATAATTCAAACCACCGAAAGCTATTCTCATAAGTGTCTACATAAGTGCATATATATATATATATATATATATATATATATATATATATATAGCATTTAATTACAAAACCAAAACTAATAATAATAATAATAATAATAATAATGATAATTTTGGCGATGCAATAGCCAAAGTCACACTGAAGATGTTTACTGAAACTTAAAAAAATCTTCAAACCCAACTCAAATTCTTGTTAATTGAATAGATAAAATGGCAAAGTCATATAAAAAAATGTGATAATATGTTTGAATTAATATCTGGGAGCCCAAAATATCCTGTGTAAAATGTACTTTAAATTAAATAAACAAATAAATGAGCGAGATGGGAATTTTGTAAATAAATGGTTATACATCAGTAAACGAATCAAGAGTGATTTGGCTAAAGACAACACATGAGAGAGAGAGAGAGAGAGAGAGAGAGAGAGAGAGAGAGAGAGAGAGAGAGAGAGAGAGAGAGAGAGAGAGAGAGAGAAGAGAGAGAGAGAGAGAGAGAGAGAGAGAGAGAGAGAGAGAGAGAGAGAGAGAGAGAGAGAGAGAGAGAGAGAGAGAGAGAGAGAGAGAGAGAGCGGAGCGAGAGAGAGAGAGAGAGAGAATCTTCACATTTTGTACATACCTTTCCCTGATGCCGACGACGAACAACGCCCTACCTGATAAAATGAAAATGAAATTATTATTATTAATATTATTATTATTATTATTATTATTATTATTATATTATTATTATTATTATTATCATTCTTATTATTAACTCAAATACAAAAAGAAATGGAAAAGAGATTTAAATAAGCTTAAATCTTATAATCTGAGCTCAAGTTACTTTTAAAAGTAACCATTTAATTTTTTTATATGCATTCTGCTCTCAAGAAATACAAATGACATATTATAATTATGCAAAGCAACTTAATGCAGTACACAAAGCTCAGATAAACTGCCACAAGATTGTAGTTACCTTAATCTCAACTTTATTCAAATTTCATAACATGTAAAAACTATCATACGTATTTCAGTTACTTTTAAGTACATGTGTAATGCCTATTCTACTATATATTCTATTGTGATGACTAAAGAATATTTAGCAGGGTTGCATACTTTTTTTGGCGCCACCTTTTTGGTGGCTCGGATGTTTTGGCGCCTTCACAAAATAAAATAAAAATATGTTAATATACACTAACCTAACCTAACCTAGCCAAAACACCTCAGTACAGAAAGGACAACGCAAAAATGTTTAGATGCCAAATGGCGTCGCCAAATAGTCGCATTTTTATGTAGTAGGTTAGCTCATGGCACCAGTCTCCCGTTGCAATACTACAGCTGAAATGTCTTTTGGACTTAAATAGGACTGTCCCAGGACAGTTCGATGCTAAATCTTCCTTCAGTTACGGTTCATTCTCTATGACTACATCAACAGCGAATATTCTTGGATATTCGTTACACATGTCTTACTATCTCTTCACATCTAACAGGTCACATACACTTGCCATCTCTCTTTCTCTTTACTTTTTGTTTTCTTTCGTGCCCAGGCCCGATGAGGACAGATTTACTTTTTTTTTTTTTGCCCGTTCTGGTGTCTCAATCATAAAATAAAATATGAAAATAATTTGGCAGAGTGCCAAGTCATACTAAAGTCTATGGCAATATATCTCCAATATTCAGTGCCATACTCGTTAACAAAATGCTATCGGCATATTTTTAAGTGTAAAGGGGGTTTACACGGTCAAACGGTTCGTCGAATGCGGTTCGGCAGACAAGTGTTTGAAGTGATGTTCGGACGTGCGAACGGGGTATTTGGTTGTCGAAAACGTTTGTCGAATGTGTTCGACAACCAAATACCCCGTTCACACGTTCGAACATCACTTCAAACACTTGTCTGTCGAACCGCGCTCGACGAACCGTTTGACCGTGTAAACCCCCCTTTAAGTGACACCAGGACGGGCAAAGGAAATTTTCCCCATTGGGCCCGGTCACGAAGAAAACGTAAAGCAAAATGAAACACATGGGGAGTGTTGTGACATATCAGACGTGAAGGGATTTGGTAGCACTGTGATATCGCTGTCAATGGAAACAAATCACGGGAAAAATATCTATGGTCTCTGCTGAATCTACAAATAATTCTTAAATAATTCCATGTGAAAAGTAAAAATTCAACAACTCTGTAAAGGAAAATTAACATCAACAAAGTTTTTTAAGCTAGGCTTACTTCTCTCTCTCTCTCTCTCTCTCTCTCTCTCTCTCTCTCTCTCTCTCTCTCTCTCTCTCTCTCTCTCTCTCTCTCTATATATATATATATATATATATATATATATATATATATATATATATATATATATATATATATATATATATATATATATATATATAATATATATATATATATATATATATATATATATATATATATATATATATATATATATATATATATATATATATAATAGAGAATTATCTACAATAAACAGCACAACACCAACCTTCCAGCTGCAAGCTTCAGTACAATAGCTTCATTCGATGATTATCAAAGTAGAAATATCTTAAAAACATATAACTTCAATTCAAAATACCACACACATTATATGAGGAAATTTCAAAAAGTTCACTGCGAGATAAAATAATCGAAAGTATGTATGTATGTATGTATTAATGTATGTATGTACAGTATTAAGTATGTATGTATGTATGCACGCTCCACTTTCACATCGCTGAATTATAACAACTGCCTATCAGAAATATGTGGAAAAAAAAAATATTCGACACATCCTTGAGACACTTCTTTAAGATAATCGGTATATAATAAAAGATAACTTAATAATTGCAAGCACTTATAAATCATGAATTGCAAGTTTTTATTTGTGACCACTTTCACAATTACATATACCAAAACTGTTTTTGCTTTGCTAACTGATGACAAAAATCACTAAACATCATCATATCGTGTGTGACGGGGGCTCGAAGCCACCGCGGGGCGTAATGAAGGCCCTCTTGCCTTAACTCCCCAACTCCGACATATGAGTCACTAATTGTGACTCATAACACGTAGTAATGCATTGTGAATATACAAACTGACAATGCAGATTTCATTTTAAAATAATAATACAGTAACAATTATTGCGTCATCAACTTGAAATATACAGTGAGGAAGATATTCTCCGTAATACCCCCCAATTAAAGGGGGAAACAGCCAAGGTATATGTATGTATAAAACACTAGGCCGAAACTTTTTTTTTTTTTTTTACAGAGCCCTAACCTTTTATTTTCATTATTTTAAATTGTGAGATTTAAAGATTTCAATGTCATATATTTCAATATTTTTTCATTAACACTACTTGGCCATGCATCACACAAAACTTTTTTTTGCCCACTTCAAAACTGTGATTTCAGTGTTGCCACAAAGGCCATGCTTAAATGCAACATTTTTCCTAATCTTTATCATGAAACACTAAATTCGTTCCCAATTCCGTCAAAATTAATCATTATGGCCCGATTTCTTAAACAGTGTAAACCTAGGATACCATATTGTTAGTTAGCTAGACACACAAATGGGCTTCATAAACGCATCTGACGCGGTTCTATGTATGGCAAGGTTCCCGCACGGGATCCTAACCATAAACAGAACTGCGTCAGATGCGTTTATGAAATCCATTTGTTTGTGTCTAGCTAACTAATAATATGGTATCCTAGGTTTACACTGTTTAAGAAATCGGGCCTATATCACATATCAGCTAAGCAAAGGCTGACATGTCCTCTTATGACGGGGGAAGGGAAGGAGGGAATAATGACAACCCTTTTCTCCCTCTCATAGTGATATAGAAGAACAAAAGTTCGGTAAAAGTTTACTTTCGCACCCCTTATACAACACTGAAATTTGTTCAAAACAATTGACAAAACAAGTCATTCCGGTAGCTTAACCTAACCTATCAAAACCTAATACAGTAAAACAAATTTCTTGAGGTTTTCCTCCAAAAATAATAATTTCAATTAACAATTCGTTACATAACTGGGGAAGAAGTAACCTGACTAACCTATCTTAACCTAACTTTGTAAATTACATGACTTGTTCCTACCTGGAATCCAGTAAAGAAAAAAATATTATTATATTTGGTTATAAAGGGCTTACTTTGGTTTGGTTGGTTAAACTAGGTCAAAAAAAAAAAATTATATATATATATATATATATATATATATATATATATATATATATATATATATATATATATATATATATATATATATATATATATATATATATATATATATATATATAATATTTTTAGATGTTTCTTCAAGGTTTTGAATCTGTTTCATTCGTTGGGGTGTGGAAGTAAACATTTATCACATCTCTTTTATAATAACCACGCAATAGCTGCAATACCTATGATCATTGCATTCAAGTATTTCCAGTTCACAGAGAAAAAGTAATCCCATTATTAATGGAGAATTCTGTAGGAAATAGGTTAATTTAAAAACCATTTACAACACTTCGGCACACGCTTGACGAATGCATATGGCGAACACTAACTGAGAATTTTGAGAAACAAGAACATTTAATATATATAATTAAAGTTTTATTATATCCTAAGTGTTATACATCATTTATATATCAAAATAATGTATAAATATTTCTTGAGTAATATTAAATAAACAATTAATTATTTTTTTGGTTATTTTCAATATATCTAGAATATAATATATACCAGATTCCTGTCTAGAGCTTTGAGTAAATTGAGTATGTCATAATGTTAGTGCCCTAGAATATGTTCTAGGGGTTGGTATGTGCTCCATTTTGGGGATAATAAGTGCTCTAATTTCGTGTGCGCCATTCTGGGGGGGGGGTGCTCCATGGCTGAAGAATTAATAAAACAATTAAAGAAAGCTTAAAAGAGTATCGTTTGCAGTGAGTGTATTCATAGATTTATTCACTCGCGCTTATACATTTTTTTTTTAATTTATTATTCGAAGCTTCCGAATTTTTATAATGCAATTTTGTTTGTGTGATAACTCGTGTGTTCTTACTAGTGGCAAGATTTGTGTTAGTGCATGCTTTAAGTATTATTATTATTATTATTATTATTATTATTATTATTATTATTGTTATTATTATTATTATTATTATTATTATTATTATTATTATTGTTATTATTATTATTATTATTATTATTATTATTATTATTATTATTATTATTATTATTATTAAATTAACTTTGTGGATTGTTTTTATAGCTTAATTATAAAATAATTTTGGTTGAAAAAACGAATCAACTTTTTTTTTTTTTTAAACAACTTTAACATATGTTAATTGTGATGAAGTTAGTGGTCGCTCTGTGATACATTCGAGAGAGAAAAAAAAGTTTTGCTAAACTCCGTGAGCTTCGTTTTAATCCAACTGTTATTTATAATTTTTGTTTTGTTCAATTGAGTTGTTTATGAAGCGTTCTAGTGTATGTTAGCAGATATTGTGATCGGTTTTACGTCACGGATTCCCTTTTCTACTAAGGACTAGGACGGTGCCTTCTTGCGAAGGACTTTGGGTTTGGCAGGTGTGAACATTACCCTTAGTACATGCCTTTTCTAACCTCAGACCGTGGCAGTCCTCGAGCCCTCTATCTGAC
>JAXCGZ010005727.1:62500-75000 GCA_037179515.1 Halocaridina rubra | reverse complement strand
TTCCAGAAAGCGTTTGACACTGTTCCACATGGGAGACTTATTAGGAAGCTGCAATCAATGGCTAGAATAGGTGGAAATGTCTTGGAATGGATAAAAACTTACTTAGAAGGAAGGGAACAGAGGGTTAGAGTAAGACACTCAGTGTCTGAATGGAGAAGAGTTAGTAGTGGAGTTCCACAGGGTTCAGTTTTAGGGCCACTTTTGTTCCTTGTATATGTAAATGACCTACCAGAGTCTGTAAATTCATTCATGAATATGTTTGCAGATGATGCAAAGATTGTGAAGAAAGTAAAAAACGAGAACAATGGTAGAGAACTTCAGGAGGATCTAAATAATCTGCATGAGTGGTCAGAAAAGTGGCTAATGAAATTCAATACCTCAAAATGTAAGGTAATGAGAATGGGTACAAGTGCAAGAAGGCCCAAGCTTGACTACTCGGTGGCTGGAGTACAACTTCAGGAGACAGAAAATGAGAGAGATCTAGGAGTAAACATATTGGCAGATTTGTCTCCAGAAATACATATAAATGGCGTAGTAAGGGCAGCATATGCATTCTTATCAAATGTAAGGGTAGCCTTCAGGCACATGGACAAGGAAATGTTCAGAAATATTTATGTAACCTATGTGAGGCCAAAACTCGAATATGCAGCCCCCTTTTGGAATCCGCACTTGAAAAAGCACATAGCTAAGCTTGAAAAAGTTCAAAGACATGCCACGAAACTGGTGCCAGAAATACGCAATCTCGGTTATGATGAGAGGCTGAGGGAATTAGACTTGCCATCACTCGAAGCTAGAAGAGTAAGGGGGGATATGGTGACAGTCTTTAAATTCCTTCATGGTTATGATAGAGTGGATAGGGATCGATATTTCGATATGGCTGGCTCTAGAACTAGAGGTCATAGTTTGAAGCTTCGGAAGAAAACTTGTTTGCAGGATGTAAGGAAATACTTTTTCAGTGTAAGAGTAGTTGATAATTGGAATTCGCTAAGCGAGGAGGTAGTTAATGCTACCTCAGTCCATAGTTTTAAGGACAGGTATGATAAGTATCACTAAGTCTAAAAATGGAACCGATGAGGAGACGGGAAGATACGAGCTTTGGGCTCTTTCCCGTAAACACAATTAGGTAATCAATTAGGTAATCACACACACACAATCGTTCGATAATGGGTGTAAAAGAACTAAGGAGTGGAGAGACAAATGCTGGAAAAGGTATAGGAGGAGAAAAAACATAAATGCCTGGCAAACCTACAAAAGAGCAAGAAATGACTACCTAAGTAAAAGGAGAGAGGCAGAGAGAGACTATGAGAGGGACATCACCAGGAAGGCTAAAGAAAATCCCAAGCTTTTCCACAGCTTTATCAGAGGAAAACTGAAGATAAACGAACAGGTTTTAAGGCTAAAGAGAGCGGATGGAAGCATCACTGAGACGGAAGAAGAGATCTGTAAAGAATTGAACAAGGAGTTTCAGTCAGTATTTACAGTAGAAAATACCCCACCCCCTCAGATTGCAGAGATAGAAGCTCAAGGGCCGGTATTAGAGAACATCAACCTTACAGCCACAGAGGTATGCAAAGCGCTGATGGATTTAGATGTTTATAAAGCTACAGGTCCTGATGACATATCCCCTCATGTGCTTAAAAAATGCGCAAACTCAATATCAGTGGCACTAAGTATCATATTTAAAATGTCACTGGAGTCAGGGGAGATTCCAAGATACTTGAAACAAGCAAATGTGATACCTATCTTCAAAAAGGGAAGGAGGGATACGGCTCTGAACTATAGACCAGTTTCCTTGACCAGCATAGTTTGCAAAGTTATGGAGAAACTACTAAGGAAACATATCTCTCTTCACTTGGAATCCTTCAACTTTTTGTCGGTGAGGCAACATGGCTTCAGAGAAGGTAGATCAACAGTAACAAACTTATTAGAATTCTATGATGAGGTAAGCCGAATCTTACAGGAAAGAGAGGGCTGGGCAGATTGCATATTCCTAGACTTCCAGAAAGCGTTTGACACTGTTCCACATGGGAGACTTATTAGGAAGCTGCAAGCAATGGCTAGAATAGGTAGAAATGTTTTGGAATGGATAAAAACTTACTTAGAAGGAAGGGAATAGAGGGTTAGAGTAAGACACTCAGTGTCTGAATGGAGAAGAGTTAGTAGTGGAGTTCCACAGGGTTCAGTTTTAGGGCCACTTTTGTTCCTCGTATATGTAAATGACCTACCAGAGTCTGTAAATTCATTCATGAATATGTTTGCAGATGATGCAAAGATTGTGAAGAAAATAAAAAACGAGAACAATGGTAGAGAACTTCAGGAGGATCTAAAAAATCTGCATGAGTGGTCAGAAAAGTGGCTAATGAAATTCAATACTTCAAAATGTAAGGTAATGAGAATGGGTACAAGTGCAAGGAGGCCCAAGCTTGACTACGCTGTGGCTGGAGTACAACTTCAAGAGACAGAAAATGAGAGAGATCTAGGAGTAAACATACTGGCAGATTTGTCTCCAGAAATACATATAAATGGCATAGTAAGGGCAGCATATGCATTCTTATCAAATGTAAGGGTAGCCTTCAGGCACATGGACAAGGAAATGTTCAGAAATATTTATGTAACCTATGTGAGGCCAAAACTCGAATATGCAGCCCCATTTTTTAATCCACACTTGAAAAAGCACATAGCTAAGCTTGAAAAAGTTCAAAGACATGCCACGAAACTGGTGCCAGAAATACGCAATCTCAGTTATGATGAGAGGCTGAGGGAATTAGACTTACCATCACTGGAAGCTAGAAGAGTGAGGGGGGATATGGTGACAGTCTTTAAATTCCTTCATGGTTATGATAGAGTGGATAGGGATCGATATTTGATATGGCAGGCTCTAGAACTAGAGGTCATAGTTTGAAGCTTCATAAGAAAACTTCTTTGCAGGATGTAAGGATATACTTTTTCAGTGTAAGAGTAGTTGATAATTGGAATTGGCTAAGCGAGGAGGTAGTTAATGCTATCTCAATCCATAGTTTTAAGGACAGGTATGATAAGTATCACTAAGTATAAAATGGAACCGATGAGGGGACGGGAAGATACGAGCTTTGGGCTCTTTCCCGTAAACACAATTAGGTAATCACAATTAGGTAATCACACACACTCACACATAAAATGGAACCGATCAGGAGACGGGAAGATACGAGCTTTGGGCACTTTCCCGTAATTACAATTAGGTAATTACAATTAGGTAATTACACACACACACACCCACACAAGGGTAGAATACAGGCACATGGAGAAGGAAATGTTCAGAAATATTTATGTAACCTATGTGAGGCCAAAACTTGAATATGCACCCCCCTTTTGGAATCTGCACTTGAAAAAGCACATAGCTAAGCTTGAAAAAGTTCAAAGACATGCCACGAAACTGGTGCCAGAAATACGCAATCTTAGTTATGAGGCGAGGCTGAGGGAATTAGACTTACTATCACTCGAAGCTAGAAGATTGAGGGGGGATATGGTGACAGTCTTTAAATTCCTTCATGGTTATGATAGAGTGGATAGGGATCGATAATTTAATATGGCTGGCTCTAGAACTAGAGGTCATAGTTTGAAGCTTCGTAAGAAAAGTTCTTTGCAGGATGTAAGGAAGTATTTTTTGAGTGTCAGAGTAGTTGATAATTAGAATTGGCTAAGCGAAGAGGTAGTTAATGCTAACTCAATCCATAGTTTTAAGGACAGGTATGATAAGTATCACTAATTACAAAATGGAACCGATGAGGAGACGGGAAGATACGAGCTTTGGGCTCTTTCCCGTAAGCACAATGAGGTAATCACACACACACACACACACACACACACACACACACACACACACACACACACACACACACACACACACACACACACACACACACACACAGGCACTGATGGAGTTAGATGTTCATAAAGCTACAGGTCCTGATGACATATCCCCTCATGTACTTAAAAAATGCGCAAACTCAATGTCAGTGGCACTAAGTATCATATTTAAAAAGTCACTGGAGTCAGGGGAGATTCCAAGATGCTGGAAACAAGCAAACGTGATACCTATCTTCAAAAAGGGAAGGAGGGACACGGCTCTGAACTATAGACCAGTTTCCTTGACCAGCATAGTTTGCAAACTTATGGAGAAACTACTAAGGGAACATATCTCTCTTCACTTGGAATCCTTCAACTTTTTGTCGGTGAGGCAACCTGGCTTCAGAGAAGGTAGATCAACAGTAACAAACTTATTAGAATTTTATGATGAGGTAAGCCGAATCTCACAGAAAAGAGAGGGCTGGGCAGATTGCATATTCCTAGACATCCAGAAAGCATTTCACACTGTTCCACATGGGAGACTTATTACGAAGCTGCAAGCAATGGCTAGAATAGGTGGAAATGTCTTGGAATGGATAAAAACTTACTTAAAAGGAAGGGATCAGAGGGTTAGAGTAAGACACTCAGTGTCTGAATGAAGAAGAGTTAGTAGTGGAGTTCCACAGGGTTCAGTTTTAGGGCCACTTTTGTTCCTTGTATATGTAAATGACCTACCAGAGTCTGTAAATTCATTCATGAATATGTTTGCAGATGATGCAAAGATTGTGAAGAAAGTAAAACGAGAACAATGGTAGAGAACTCCAGGAAGATCTAAATAGTCTGCATGAGTGGTCAGAAAAGTGGCTAATGAAATTCAATACTTCAGAATGTAAGGTAATGAGAATGGGTACAAGTGCAAGAAGGCCCAAGCTTGACTACTCGGTGGCTGGAGTACAACTTCAAGAGACAGAAAATGAGAGAGATCTAGGAGTAAACATACTGGCAGATTTGTCTCCAGAAATACATATAAATGGCATAGTAAGGGCAGCATATGCATTCTTATCAAATGTAAGGGTAGCCTTCAGGCACATGGACAAGGAAATGTTCAGAAATATTTATGTAACCTATGTGAGGCCAAAACTCGAATATGCAGCCCCCTTTTGGAATCCGCACTTGAAAAAGCACATAGCTAAGCTTGAAAAAGTTCAGAGACATGCCACGAAACTGGTGCCAGAAATACGCAATCTCAGTTATGATGAGAGGCTGAGGGAATTAGACTTACCATCACTCGAAGCTAGAAGATTGAGGGGGGATATGGTGACAGTCTTTAAATTCCTTCATGGTTATGATAGAGTGGATAGGGATCGATATTTTGATATGGCAGGCTCTAGAACTAGAGGTCATAGTTTGAAGCTTCGTAAGAAAACTTCTTTGCAGGATGTAAGGAAATACTTTTTCAGTGTAAGAGTAGTTGATAATTGGAATTGGCTAAGCGAGGAGGTAGTTAATGCTATCTCAATCCATAGTTTTAAGGACAGGTATGATAAGTATCACTAATTACAAAATGGAACCGATGAGGAGACGGGAAGATACGAGCTTTGGGCTCTTTCCCGTAAGCACAATGAGGTAATCACACACACACACACACACACACACACACACACACACACACACACACACACACACACACACACACACACACACACAGGCACTGATAGAGTTAGATGTTCATAAATCTACAGGTCCTGATGACATATCCCCTCATGTACTTAAAAAATGCGCAAACTCAATGTCTGTGGCACTAAGTATCATATTTAAAAAGTCACTGGAGTCAGGGGAGATTCCAAGATGCTGGAAACAAGCAAACGTGATACCTATCTTCAAAAAGGGAAGGAGGGACACGGCTCTGAACTATAGACCAGTTTCCTTGACCAGCATAGTTTGCAAACTTATGGAGAAACTACTAAGGGAATATATCTCTCTTCACTTGGAATCCTTCAACTTTTTGTCAGTGAGGCAACATGGCTTCAGAGAAGGTAGATCAACAGTAACAAACTTATTAGAATTTTATGATGAGGTAAGCCGAATCTCACAGGAAAGAGAGGGTTGGGCAGATTGCATATTCCTAGACTTCCAGAAAGCATTTGACACTGTTCCACATGGGAGACTTATTAGGAAGCTGCAATCAATGGCTAGAATAGGTGGAAATGTCTTGGAATGGATAAAAACTTACTTAGAAGGAAGGGATCAGAGGGTTAGAGTAAGACACTCAGTGTCTGAATGAAGAAGAGTTAGTAGTGGAGTTCCACAGGGTTCAGTTTTAGGGCCACTTTTGTTCCTTGTGTATGTAAATGACCTACCAGAGTCTGTAAATTCATTCATGAATATGTTTGCAGATGATGCAAAGATTGTGAAGAAAGAAACGAGAACAATGGTAGAGAACTCCAGGAAGATCTAAATAGTCTGCATGAGTGGTCAGAAAAGTGGCTAATGAAATTCAATACTTCAGAATGTAAGGTAATGAGAATGGGTACAAGTGCAAGAAGGCCCAAGCTTGACTACTCGGTGGCTGGAGTACAACTTCAAGAGACAGAAAATGAGAGAGATCTAGGAGTAAACATACTGGCAGATTTGTCTCCAGAAATGCATATAAATGGCATAGTAAGGGCAGCATATGCATTCTTATCAAATGTAAGGGCAGCCTTCAGGCACATGGACAAGGGAATGTTCAGAAATATTTATATAACCTATGTGAGGCAAAAACTCGAATATGCAGCCTCCCTTTGGAATCCGCACTTGAAAAAGCACATAGTTAAGCTTGAAAAAGTTCAGAGACATGCCACGAAGCTGGTGCCAGAAATACGCAATCTCAGTTATGATGAGAGGCTGAGGGAATTAGACTTACCATCACTCGAAGCTAGAAGATTGAGGGGGGGGATATGGTGACAGTCTTTAAATTCCTTCATGGTTATGATAGAGTGGATAGGGATCGATATTTTGATATGGCAGGCTCTAGAACTAGAGGTCATAGTTTGAAGCTTCGTAAGAAAACTTCTATGCAGGATGTAAGGAAATACTTTTTCAGTGTAAGAGTAGTTGATAATTTGAATTGGCTAAGCGAGGAGTTAGTTAATGCTATCTCAATCAATAGTTTTAAGGACAGGTATGATAAGTATCACTAATTACAAAATGGAACCGATGAGGAGACGGGAAGATACGAGCTTTGGGCTCTTTCCCGTAAGCACAATGAGGTAATCACACACACACACACACACACACACACACACACACACACACACACACACACACACACACACACACACACACACACACACACAGGCACTGATGGAGTTAGATGTTCATAAATCTACAGGTCCCGATGACATATCCCCTCATGTACTTAAAAAATGCGCAAACTCAATGTCTGTGGCACTAAGTATCATATTTAAAAAGTCACTGGAGTCAGGGGAGATTCCAAGATGCTGGAAACAAGCAAACGTGATACCTATCTTCAAAAAGGGAAGGAGGGACACGGCTCTGAACTATAGACCAGTTTCCTTGACCAGCATAGTTTGCAAACTTATGGAGAAACTACTAAGGGAATATATCTCTCTTCATTTGGAATCCTTCAACTTTTTGTCAGTGAGGCAACATGGCTTCAGAGAAGGTAGATCAACAGTAACAAACTTATTAGAATTTTATGATGAGGTAAGCCGAATCTCACAGGAAAGAGAGGGCTGGGCAGATTGCATATTCCTAGACTTCCAGAAAGCATTTGACACTGTTCCACATGGGAGACTTATTAGGAAGCTGCAATCAATGGCTAGAATAGGTGGAAATGTCTTGGAATGGATAAAAACTTACTTAGAAGGAAGGGATCAGAGGGTTAGAGTAAGACACTCAGTGTCTGAATGAAGAAGAGTTAGTAGTGGAGTTCCACAGGGTTCAGTTTTAGGGCCACTTTTGTTCCTTGTGTATGTAAATGACCTACCAGAGTCTGTAAATTCATTCATGAATATGTTTGCAGATGATGCAAAGATTGTGAAGAAAGAAACGAGAACAATGGTAGAGAACTCCAGGAAGATCTAAATAGTCTGCATGAGTGGTCAGAAAAGTGGCTAATGAAATTCAATACTTCAGAATGTAAGGTAATGAGAATGGGTATAAGTGCAAGAAGGCCCAAGCTTGACTACTCGGTGGCTGGAGTACAACTTCAAGAGACAGAAAATGAGAGAGATCTAGGAGTAAACATACTGGCAGATTTGTCTCCAGAAATGCATATAAATGGCATAGTAAGGGCAGCATATGCATTCTTATCAAATGTAAGGGCAGCCTTCAGGCACATGGACAAGGGAATGTTCAGAAATATTTATATAACCTATGTGAGGCCAAAACTCGAATATGCAGCCTCCCTTTGGAATCCGCACTTGAAAAAGCACATAGCTAAGCTTGAAAAAGTTCAGAGACATGCCACGAAGCTGGTGCCAGAAATACGCAATCTCAGTTATGATGAGAGGCTGAGGGAATTAGACTTACCATCACTCGAAGCTAGAAGATTGAGGGGGGATATGGTGACAGTCTTTAAATTCCTTCATGGTTATGATAGAGTGGATAGGGATCGATATTTTGATATGGCTGGCTCTAGAACTAGAGGTCATAGTTTGAAGCTTCGTAAGAAAACTTCTATGCAGGATGTAAGGAAATACTTTTTCAGTGTAAGAGTAGTTGATAATTTGAATTGGCTAAGCGAGGAGGTAGTTAATGCTATCTCAATCCATAGTTTTAAGGACAGGTATGATAAGTATCACGAAGTACAAAATGGAACCGATGAGGAGACGGGAAGATACGAGCTTTGGGCTCTTTCCCGTAAGAACAATTAGGTAGTCACACTTAGGTAATAACACACACACACACACACACACACACACACACACACACACACACACACTGCTTGTGTACATTCCTATTAATTTGTCTTCCTGTATACCTAGTTTTCTATTTATCTAGTCAGCTATATATATCCATTTATGTGCATCTTCTGTCTGTGTATCTGCCATGCCCTGTTTATTTATTCATCCGTCTGTCTTTCCAAACTCTCTCTAAATACAAATGACACATCTTGATTTCTTATTCTTAAAAATGGTGTTTGTGACATAGAAGGAATTGTAAACAACTTCATAAGAAATGGTTTAAGAAAACGTAAATAATTTTTACCCCGACCGGGACTTGAACCTGGGACTTATAATTACAAAGCCAAGGCTACACCACAGGTCTTAAAGGGGGAACAGACCTTACAGCTTTTATCTGCTACACTAGAAATGAACGCATTCTATCTGAATGCCACTTCTGTGGTGTAGTTGTTAGCGCCTTGACTTAGTAATTATAAGTCGCAGGATCAAGTCCCGGTCGAGGTAAAAATGATTCATATATATATATATATATATATATATATATATATATATATATATATATATATATATATATATATATATATATATATATATATATATATATATATTAAGAATGCCCCCTTTATTATTAGTGGAATAATGATTTTATTCTCTCTCTCTCTCTCTCTCTCTCTCTCTCTCTCTCTCTCTCTCTCTCTCTCTCTCTCTCTCTCTCTCTCTCTTATTCTTTTTTCTAGATATAGTATGATGTCAAATATATAACAAAACATTTTATTATCCTTTTCTTCTTCTTATCTTATTTCGATTTCAAGAGCCTTAAGTTGATATTATTATTATTATTATTATTATTATTATTATTATTATTATTATTATTATTATTATTATTATTATTATTATTATTATTATTATTATTATTATTATTATTATTATTATTGTTATTATTATTACTATTATTATTATTATTATTATTATTATTATTATTATTATTATTATTATTATTATTATTATTGTTATTATTATTATTATTATTGTTATTATTATTATTATTATTACCCCCCTGAGGGAGGGGATAAGAATACTTCCTCCGTGTTCCCCTGCGTGTCGTAAAAGTCGACTAAATGGGGCAGAGCGAGGGGGCTGGGAATCCCTTCCTCTTTATTTAATTTCTACAAAAAGTCGAAATACTGTCTTTGACTCAGCCACTCTCCTTATAAGGGCGAATATGGCTTTGGTATATAGATTATTATTATTATTATTATTATTATTATTATTATTATTATTATTATTATTATTATTATTATTATTATTATTATTATTAATATTATTATCATTATTATTATTAGTATTATTATTATTATTATTATTATTATTATTATTATTATTATTATTATTATTATCATTATTATTATTATTATTATTATTATTATTATTATTATTATCATTATTATTATTATTATTATTATTATTATTATTATTATTATAAAAAACAACAACAACAACAACAACAGTAATAATAATAGTAATAATACTAATAACTTGACTGAGCAAAGGAGATCAGAAACTAAAAACATGATGCTAACTAAGAAGGCATTATTACTCTAGTGATTTGCACACTCGGAATATCTGATGCAAGAATTCTGCTTCCGATACACTCGCAACAGAGACATTCACATCTAAATTCTCAAACTCTCGACGGGGAATCTCTGATTTTTTTTTTTTTTTCCCAGTCAGATCTCAGTTACATTGGTTTATCTCCCATGGGCATATACCGCAGCTCTTACTCCTTCCCTCCCTTACTCAAACTACCTCAAACCTCCCCCCCAACTTATACCCCCCATCCCTAAAGAGCCTCAACGCGAAACGAGCTGTGCTCGAGGTACTTGCAAATATATATATATATGTATATGCATCAAGAATTACTACTTTTGATTCGAAACTCTATCTATATACAAGAGCTATAGTAATAATAATAATAATAATAATAATAATAATAATAATAATAATAATAATAATAATAATAATAATAATAATAATAATAATAATAATAATAATAATAATAATAATAATAATAATAATAATAATAATGATAATAATAATAATAATAATAATAATAATAATAATAATAATAATAATAATAATAATAATAATAATAATGGATTATGCTGACGTAAACCTCTCTCATGTACATAATTTGAAGGGAAGTTATGAAAATATTACGGAGTTGAAAGTCAAAGCAGAAAACTTTAATAACTATTTTGCTAACGTTGGCAAAAATACATATGAAAAAACTCAAGAAAACATCAACTCAGTGAATATGAGTAATTGCTTAAATGACAATTCTTCCAATGAAAACACAAGAGAGTACTTCAAGCTTATTCCTATCGATTGTGCTACCCTAATTCTTACCATAAAGAGCCTAAGAAACTCTGGCTCTTATGGTTCAGATGGTATACCATTTCAGTTCATCAAAGATGCTCTACCCGTGATTGCATCCTATATTCTAACTATTATGAACACTTCCATTGTTACTAAAAAGTTTCCTGACTCTTGGAAAATAGCACATGTAATACCTCTGCATAAAAAGGGGGACAGAGAAGATGTGACAAACTATCGTCCCATTTCCCTGCTACCCATTTTCTCTAAAATATTAGAAAAAATTGTTGCATGCCAACTTATGTCATATTTAGAATCAAATAGACTACTAACGATTAGCCAACATGGTTTCAGACCAAAACTCTCGACGGAAACTGCACTGCTTAAAGTTACGAATAGTATATATAATAATATAGATATGAAAAAAATATCTTTGCTAGTTTTGTTGGACTTATCAAAAGCCTTCGACAGTGTAAACCATGAAATTCTTTTAAGTAAATGTATTAACTTAAATATTGATCCAAGCTGGTTTAGCGAGTATCTATCTAATCGTAAACAGTCCATACGTCTTAACAACATTATCTCTGTGCCAAAAAATGTATCATTTGGTGTTCCACAGGGATCAGTACTTGGTCCTATCCTCTTCTCCATTTACGCAAATGATCTATCTTCTTTCATTTCTGACTGTCTAGTCGTACAATATGCAGATGACACTTAACTACTCCTTAGTGGTGATATTAATAATCTCCCAGAGCTAACTTTAAGAGCAGAAAACACTCTGTCAAAAATTAAAACCTATTTCCAAGAAATTGGGCTGTTAATTAACGAAAGTAAAACACAGTGCATATTTATTGGTTCAAGGTTCCACATAGCACAAATTCCAGAAAACACAACAATTAATTTTTGCGACAATATTATCACACCTAGCAAAACAGTCAAAAACCTAGGAATTCACTTTGATAACCACATGTTGTTTGATTCCCACATAGATAAAGTATGCAAAAAGGTTACAGGAACATTAATGTACTTATCACGTATAAAAGACAATTTTGAGACTACCACTCGAATAACTGTTGTTGAATCTCTAGCCCTAAGTCACATTAATTACTGCACAACTATTTGGGGAGCTACCACTAAGACTCAGATAAACAGAATACAGAAGCTTATTAATTTTGCAGCTCGAGTTGCCCTGGGAGGAATAAGAAAATACGACCACATCACACCAGCTTTCAATAAACTTGGGTGGCTGCAGGCAGAAAATAAGGTCGCTTATGCTATTTATGTTTTTGTATTCAAAATTTTGGACCATCATTATCCTAGCTGGCTATTTGATTTAAAAACAGTCAGGGATATAAGGGGAACCAACACAAGACAGAGCAGTGAGCTCTTTAT
>JAXCGZ010005727.1:52500-55000 GCA_037179515.1 Halocaridina rubra | reverse complement strand
GTGTGTATGTGTGTGTGTATATATGTGTGTGTGTGCGCGCGCGCTCTTAACTCCCCGTCTCTTTCTCGGTTCCATTATTATACTCATTGATACTTCCCATATTTATCCTGAAAATTATGAATGCAGTAAGCATTAACTACATCCTCGCTCCTCGAATTCCATTCATCGTTTGTTCTTATACTAAAAAAATACTCATTTACACCTTGCAAAGAAGTTTTCTCATGAAGCTTTAAACTATGACCTCTAGTTTTAGTGCCAGCCATATAAAACTATCGATCCCTCTCCACTCTGTCAAATCCATGAAGGAAATTAAAAACCGTCACCATATCCCCCTCTTCCTTTTAGCTTTAAGTGATGGTAAATACAATTCCCTCAGCCTTTCCTCATAACTGCGTATTTCTGGCAGCAGTTTATTAGCATGTCTTCAAATCTTTCAATTTCTTTATATTTTTTTTTTCAAGTGTTGATTATAGAAGGGTGCTGCATATTAAAACTTTGGCCTCACATAAGTAAGGTAAATATTTCCATAAGTTATGCATCTCTTTTCCACATTCATATGGGATTGCTGTATTTCAATAGCCACTCGAAGGCTAATGTTTATATAAGCAATTGGTTCCTGCCATGTGTGTGTTTGTGTGTGTGTGTGTGTGTGTGTGTGTGTGTGTGTGTGTGTGTGTGTGTGTGTGTGTGTGTGTGTGTGTGTGTGTGTGTGTGTGTGTGTGTGTGTGTGTGTGTGTGTGTGTGTGTGTGTGAAAAAAAGCTCTGGGATAATTGGACTGTGGCTCTCTCGAAATCCAGATGTGAAAGCATTGTTTCATTATAGACCCAAGCATCTAATTCCATACTCACAGGGCTTGCTTTATTGTCAGAATCTGCCATATCAGGGACCCTACTGCTCTTTCCTTCTAATCCCTTGATGGTTACTCTGCTACTTATCTTGCAGAGAGTTGAACCCCTAACCTCTTGGGTATGAGCAAGAACCCTTACCGATAGAGTTCTTATGTTACTGGTTTAACATTTTAGACGTATAATTCCGGTTATTACTTTATTATTCAAGTTCTATATTAGATTCACATTCACATATTCACATATTCTAAAAGGATCTTGTCAGTTGCAGAGATTCAGTGAATTTCCGAGAAGTAGAAAATATTATCTATGACTTTAAATGATCAAGGTTTAACGCTTATCACAATGTAAAAAGGAATAGATTATAAATTTCACATACACACATGCACACACTCATACTAACACACGCATATATATATATATATATATATATATATATATATATATATATATATATATATATATATATATATATATATATATATATATATATATATATATATATATATATATATATATAGAGAGAGAGAGAGAGAGAGAGAGAGAGAGAGAGAGAGTAATTCTTTTTCTGTAACTGAGCGCTAGACTGAACATACACAAGCGATTATACCAGTGCCAATTCTCTCTCTCTCTCTCTCTCTCTCTCTCTCTCTCTCTCTCTCTCTCTCTCTCTCTCTCTCTCTCTCTCTCTCATTTGCCTGTGTGTTATTTTTAGTTCAATTTGTCTATGTCATTGAAGCTTTGTGTCTCACTAAGCTTTCGGGTGAATTCAACTAAGATTGTTTGTAGGGCATCTCTTTCATCAGAACCTCCTGGGACTGAAGAGTCCTTAATAGTGCCCCTCTTATAATAGCCTCAACAGCCTTAGAGAGTACGGCATCTTATAATATCAGATGTTTGAATTAACATAATCGACTTTCTTAGAATTTGTATTTTGACCCATAACTTTTCTCGCCGGTTAAAGACAGTCCTATATTTCATTGATTATATAGATGAATCTCATTGTTTTTCTTTCATAGAGTTTTGAATGGACGTCAGTACAAAAGACCGGATCGCCCACGGATAATTGTAAGAAGAGGAAGAAGCAGAAGAATGTATCTTGGGAGAATTTGGCAGTTGTGCGCTATGTGCATCTTGGCGGAATTGGCAACAGTGTAAGAGGACCTTAGCGTATCCCTGACCTTGAATCCTCGGTATAGTTGCCAGACATCTCAGGATCTCTGATGGAAGTTTACTACGCGAACAAATAATCATTAAGATACTTTCATTTCTCCTACGTGGATGAGAATGCTGAGGTTGTCAGAATGTACCTAATATGTTCAGAGTATACTATGTATATCAGTCCTACTGAATAAGACCTTACTATGTATATAATACATCACTCATACTTGAGAAGAGCAGTTGCCAGTTTTTCTTTTTTTTTCTTTTTCCCCGTCTCTTGGCTTTACACTTAGGGTTCAATTATCTATGTCATTGATAAGTTCTCTCTTTCTTTGGCCGTCCGTACGACTCTTCTGAAAATAATTTTACTTAATTAACATCCGCTCTGAAGCAACTTTGTTTTTTTAGGTGCTTTATAAATGGGGGAGGGAGGGGGTGAACCGCCATCAGGAGACGCAGGAAGGGGGGGGGGAGGGACGAAAGAGGAAGTGCA
>JAXCGZ010005727.1:42500-47500 GCA_037179515.1 Halocaridina rubra | reverse complement strand
TATATATAGCAAGGAGGCCAATCAGTGAAACAAAACTTATAAAACAATGCTATATTTCGGATCCTAACTGGATCCCTTCTCAAGCACAGCTCAGTTGTGCTTGAGAAGGGATCCAGTTAGCATCCGAAATATAGCATTGTTTTATAAGTTTTGTTTCACTGATGGGCTTCCTTACTATTTAGTGCTGTATGCTAACAGTTTGTACTTATTTATATATATATATATATATATATATATATATATATATATATATATATATATATATATATATATATATATATATATATATATATATATATATATATATATATATATATATATATATATATATATATATATATATATATATATATAAAACCTTAAATTGAAATAAAACTTTATCTTCTTCAAGTATCATTGGAGTTGCATTTAAAAGACGCAAAAAGTGACAGTTTATCTATTGACAATAAAATTTCAAATTCCAATGGAATGCCTTCTAAGGGCAAAGCAGTTTTGAAAAAAAAAAAAAACTATTTACTGACTGAAGTAAGTATAAACACTGACTTGGCCGTAGTAATGGCGGTGCCAGGGTACTTTGTTTTAAAGGGGGTTTACACGGTCAAACGGTTCGTCGAACGCTGTTCGACAGACAAGTGTTTGAAGTGATGTTCGAACGTGTGAACGGGGTATTTGGTTGTCGAACACGGAACGAGTTCGACAACCAAATACCCCTTTCAAACGTTCGAACATCACTTCAAACACTTGTCTGTCGAACCGCATTTGACGAACCGTTTGACCGTGTAAACCCCCCTTTATTCATTCTCCTGGTTTATTTGCGGCAAGAAAACTAATAATGTTTGGAGTGAGGAATTGTCATCTTATCTTGATCTGGTATTATTTTATTAGTACTTTCAGTAGATTTGAAAACGGTTAGCAGTATTTGGTCTTCCCTCTTTTTCTGGGATAATAATAATAATAATAATAATAATAATAATAATAATAATAATAATAATAATAATAATAATAATAATAATAATAATAATAAAAATAGAAATAAAAATAATAATAATAATAATAATAATAATAATAATAATAATAATAATAATAATAATAATAATAATAATAATAATAATAATAAATGGTGTTGGTAGTAGTAGTAGTAGTAGTAGTAGTAGTAGTAGAAGTAGTAGCAGTAGTAGTAGTAGTAGTAAACAATGTAAAAAAAAATCACACAAAATATATAGCATTTAATAACTAGGTACGTAAGTACAGCCTCTCGGGGGAAGGGAATCTTGGGGGTTTTGGTGGTGGTGGTGGGGGGGGTGGTGAAAGAGATTTGGAAGACTCAGTGGGCTGCTTCACACGTACCTCTAATCGCTGATTTATGTTGGTTATCGTCCATGGCTGCCAACTGCTCCGAGCAGTTGGATTCATCTTTGTTTATTCATTTACATGTTCTTCAGTTGGTATTATTTCAAACATGGCGCCATACTGGTAGTATTTTTTTTTTTTTTTTTTTTTTTTTTATAAGATTCTCCACCCACGGATGGGTGGAACGGGTCAGGTAGTAGGATGGACATTACTGTAACAAAAGAATCGAGGTACTCAGTTATTCCAGCTTAGTGTCATTTTTCTGTTGCTTTGATGAATGGAAAAATTCTTATTCCCCCCCCCCAACCAGTTAAAGTAATTACAGTAGTAATAATGATAAAAATAATAATAATAATAATAATAATAATAATAATAATAATAATAATAATAATAATAATAATAATAATAATAATAAAAATTATGATAATAATAATAATAATAATAATAATAATAATAATAATAATAATAATAATAATAATAATGGGTTTCCCCTTGAGGTTGCTGCAATGGAATTGTGGATTGCGAGCCCACGTGTCACGTCAGGTGTGTTGCATGAACGCCCCCCTCAGGGGAAGAGGGCATTCTTGCACGGTCGGGCAACTCTTGTGACCTCTAAAATGGGTATTACATGTATGCCATTCATACCCCACAACTCCCAGTCCTACTTACACTGGACTACACACTGTGTACTTACTGGAGGATGATACCCAGAATTTCTGAGTGTTTCGCAGTTTGTTGCGGTTTTACGTTACGGACTCCCTCTTCAACCAAGGGCTAGGACGGTTGCCTTCTTGCGAGGGACTTGTTTTGGAATATGTAATCGTTACCCTGAGGGCATGCCCTCAGGGTAATGATTACATCTTCCAAAACAAGTCCTTCGCAAGAAGGCAACCGTCCTAACCCTTGGTTGAAAAGGGAGTCCGTGACGTAAAACCGGAACAAAC
This sequence comes from Halocaridina rubra, assembly GCA_037179515.1. Taxonomy (NCBI): domain Eukaryota; kingdom Metazoa; phylum Arthropoda; class Malacostraca; order Decapoda; family Atyidae; genus Halocaridina; species Halocaridina rubra. Next base: position 45,206 of record JAXCGZ010005727.1, on the reverse strand, counting down.
TGCGAAACACAGAAATTCTGGGTATCATCCTCCAGTAAGTACACAGGGTGTAGTCCATTGTAGTAGTATAACATAATCTTCTTATTTTCTTTAATCAACTTTTTGCTTGTTTTTTTTTTTTTTACTCGTTTCTTGGAGACTAGTTCTTGGAATTGGATTAGAGCTTCATGACCGGATGCCATTTCTGACACAAACCCTCCTCCTAGATCTGGGCTTGGGGCTGGCACCGACCTGAGCTGGTTCAAATTCCCACAGTGATGCCCTGTTGATTTACAAGACAACACTCCTTGCATTGTGAATGATATATATTTTCCATCGGCATTCTTGAAGCTTGGGTTCATTTGAGGAGGATAATCTTGTAGTCTCCGTGGCTAAATGGTAGCGTCCGCGACTCTGTGTCGACAGGTCGAGGGTTCGCGCCCCGTCATGGACTGAGGTTAGTAAGGGCATGCGCTCTGGGTAACGATTACACATGCCAAAACAAATTCTTCGCAAGAAGGCATCCGTCCTAGCCCTTAGTAGAAAAGGGAGTTCGAGACGTAAAACCGAAACATCATATTCAGGAGGATTTTTTTTTTTTTTTTTTAGCTTGTACAAATTACACCCTACGTTCTCAAAAACCACATCCACACTTTCTATGGTTCTTACACAAAGTCACGGTCTGTTGGTTTGACACAAAATTACACTCTGTGTACGTACGTAACTATAATATTTATATGATTTGTGGAATTTTCACTACATTACACACTTATGTGAAGCTTAGATGATGCCACACACACACACACACACACACACACACACACACACACACACACACACACACACACACACATGGTGAGAGGCTGAGGGAATTAGACTTACCATCACTCGAAGCTAGAAGAGTGAGGGGGGATATGGTGACAGTCTTTAAATTCCTTCATGGTTATGATAGAGTGGATAGGGATCGATATTTTAATATGGCTGGCTCTAGAACTAGAGGTCATAGTTTGAAGCTTGGTAAGAAAACTTGTTTGCAGGATGTAAGGAAATACTTTTTCAGTGTAAGAGTAGTTGATAATTGGAATTGGCTAAGCGAGGAGGTAGTTAATGCTATCTCAATCCCTAGTTTTAAGGACAGGTATGATAAGTATCACTAAGTATAAAATGTAACCGATGAGGAGACGGGAAGATACGAGCTTTGGGCTCTTTCCCGTAAACGCAATTAGGTAATCACAATTAGGTAATCACACACACTGTGAACTTACGGAATATATCCACATTTTCTGTTGTCTCACATAAATCAAATTGTATACTTACAAGAATATGAGCAAATCCGTTTAACTACACGTAATTTCTTGAGGATATCCACAAACCTCAGTTGGAATTATACAAATGTAAACTCAGTGCACTTATTTCGGGAAATTATCCACAGCTAACACTTAAGGGTCTGTTGGAATTACACAAAATTACACTCAGTGCACTTATTTTGGGAATGTATCCACAGCTGTCACTTAAGTTTCGCGTATATAGAGTGGACACATTTTGCTTGGAATTAATTCTAATACGTCTGGAGATATTACTCGAGGATTCACTGTGTATATTTACTCATACTTTTCAGTGCTACCGACAACTTACGTTCGACATTCACAAAACTACCTACACTCTGTACGCATTCTTCGGAATCAAATGCAAGTTTGGTAAGGTATGTGCAAGACTACGCTATGTGCATTGCCTTAAACAATGGATAAATAATCAATGAATCAATGTTTTTATTCAAGATAATGCCAAGAGAACAGAAAAGTTCAAAGCGTCATTTTTCCATGACAAGAAAACCAACAGAATAATGTATCAATGCGTCAGTTCTGATTGAGAATAGTATCTAGAATTTCTTTTTCAAATACGAAAGACAACACTCAGAGAATGAATTAAAAGATCATTGATTGATATTTATATATATTTTCTTGATTTTACTTTATCAAAAACTTTTATATTCACTATTGCTGCAATAATTTGCTCTGAGAAAAGAAGTTACTGCCTTCTGAATTCCTCAACTGGGAACACAATGTGGTTATGTGAATATCGTAATCGAATCTTATGACTGGAGCCTGGTGCCTCCAAAATGAAGTTAAAGATGGACTCTTGGAGGCTCAAAAGTGAGCCTAAAAACTGGAGTTTGGTGATCTTAGAAAAAAATCCAAAGATTGATTAATGGGAGCCTCCAAAGAAAACATAAAATCTGGAGCACGAGATAAAGATGATATACTAGGAGCCACAAAAGAATCTCCACAGACTGGAAAGGAGTAACTCCAAAAAAGAACCTAGCGGTTGGGCCTTTTTTACTCCTGATAAGAACCTTGAAACTGGAGACTTTTAACCCCCCCCCCAAAAAAAAAACAGTGATAGACCGTATCCTTGCAACCTCAAAGCAAATTTACAGACTGGGATCAGGGAAAACCAGAGAAATACTGAAGATTGGAGTTTTGATCTCCAAAGAAAGACCTAAAGATAGGAGCCTCGTAACCTTAAAAAAAAAAAAAAAAAAAAAAAAAGGACTCCAAGAATCCAATAAGGGAAAATAAACCTTGCATCTAACCCCAGAAAAGCTTTAATAGTGGACCCCTAGCATATCATAAGAGAACCCAAAATAGTGAGTTTGGGAAACCCTCACGAGGAAAAACTGCGTATTGGAGCTCCAGACCTCTAAAACAGAACTTTAAGATTAAACGC
>JAXCGZ010005727.1:25000-40000 GCA_037179515.1 Halocaridina rubra | reverse complement strand
TATATATATATATATATATATATATATATATATATGCATATATATATATATATATATATATATATATATATATATATATATATATATATATGTGTGTGTGTGTGTGTGTGTGTGTGTGTGTGTGTGTGTGTGTGTGTGTGTGTGTGTGTGTGTGTGTGTGTGTGTGTGTGTGTGTGTGTGTGTGTGTGTGTGTGTTAAACTTACAGTATCTAAGTTATGACAGAGCCCTTCAGTGATTAGGTAAAGCAAAACTTGAACCAACGACAATTAGCATTATTGTTTCATTAACTCTAGAGACGGATATAGAGTAACAGTGATTAATAATATATGAATAAATATAAAAGGATTCGTTTTTAGCCATCAAAAACCAACGTTCTTATTTAATCGTTTTTTTTATTTATTATTTTTTTTTACTAATGAGTCAAAGTTCTTTTATGACTATATTCTTCTTCTTTGTCTTCAGCTATAACCCATATCTATATGGGGTCGCTGTTTCTTGCTAGCCTCTTCCACTTTTTCTTGTCTCGCGTATCCTTCGTCCATCCTCTTCCTCTCCTTCCTTCCACCTCCATATCTGTAACCCTTCCACGCACCTGGTCTTCTTCTCTTCGCATTACATGCCCGAACCCAGCATCTTTTGTCTTGTAATTTCTTTGTGACTATATTATCATTAACTGAAAAAGTGCAAATGATTTTGCTGCCGCTGTACAATATGTTATTATTGCACAACGTGGATGCAACAACGATATAATTTTTCTCACGGAGTTCCTAATTATGGGATAGCGCAAGTTGTTTTTGCACTAAGTTTGATTTCCTTTCAAAATGGCGTATGAACTAGCTAGTGCGTTCTCCTACGCACTGTTTTTGCAAGGGTACGCGACGCTTTTTACTGGCATAAAAGTATCCATTTTTCCTCCAGGTTCACCTTACTTTATATGCAAATTGGTACAATTGACTTTTTACTGGAAACATTAAAGCTGTTATTATTCTTGAAATGGTTGAGGAGTTAGTAATGTACTGTTTTTTTCTTTCTTTTTTTAATAGTATTATGGGTATGACGTGTTGAAAATTAGATATAATTTATCTTTATGCGAGAGAGTACTTGCCATTTATGATCAGTAATATTTTTAATCTCCTTCGTATTGCATGCGTGTTGTAAGAGGGGACTTAAAGAGATATCCCCGATGATGGAGGAGAAAATAAAATACAAGTGTCTACTCTCGTATTTTCTGCTTGACGTAAGAATCGACTAAAGGGTATAGGGTATCTAGAGATGCCAATCCCTCCCTCCATAATATGTAGCAGAAAAGGCAATTCGCTAAGCGAGGAGGTATTTAATGCTATCTCAATCCATAGTTTTAAGGACAAGTATGATTAGTATCACTAAGTACAAAATGGAACCTACCAGGAGACGGGAAGATACGAGCTTTGGGCTCTCTCGTAAACACAATTAGGTAATCACAATTAGGTAATCGCACACACACACACACACACACACCACACACACACACACACACACACATATATATATATATATATATATATATATATATATATATATATATATATATATATATATATATATCAAGGAAGCCCATCAGCGAAACAAAACTTATAAAACAATGCTATATTTCGGATCCTAACTGGATCCCTTCTCAAGCACAACCCGAATTATAGCATTGTTTTACAAGTTTTGTTTCACTAATGGGTTTCCTTACTATTTAGTGCTGTATGCTAACAGTTTGTACTTATATATATATATATATATATATATATATATATATATATATATATATATATATGTGTGTGTGTGTGTGTGTGTGTGTGTGTGTGTGTGTGTGTGTGTGTGTGTGTGTGTGTTTGTGTGTGTGTGTGTTTGTGTGTATGTGTGTGTGTGTGTGTGTATTATTCCTGACTGTGGGTGAAGTCTTGGTTCTCAGCAGTCTAAGGTGCTATATCTCTTTCTCTCTGCCTTTTGTGATGCTGCGGTTAATATTTTTGTTTTTTATCATGAAAATTGAACCGGAAATAATGAATTAAAATAAGATTTTCATTCTTTGCAATTCTTTAAATAAAGAAAGTGCGAATTGTTAATTTCCTGTGTACTAACTCGGCTGCAGGAGAAATAAAACCAACCACCTTTGTCCTCCTAAAGGGCGGTTTACACGGTCAAACGGTTCGTCGAACGCGGTTCGACAGACAAGTGTTTGAAGTGATGTTCGAACATGTGAACGGGGTATTTGGTTGTCGAACACGTTCCGTGTTCGACAACCAAATACCCCGTTCACACGTTCGAACATCACTTCAAGCACTTGTCTGTCGAACCGCGTTTGACGAACCGTTTGACCGTGTAAACCCCCCTTAACGCCTCTTCCTCATCCTTCCCCCACGTTTCCTGAATTCCCCCATTCTCCTCTCTCTCTCTCTCTCTCTCTCTCTCTCTCTCTCTCTCTCTCTCTCTCTCTCTCTCTCTCTCTCTCTCTCCTCCCCCCCCGACTTACTATAGCCAATGACTCCCTCTTTCTCGTAAGATCCTAAAGTTGCCGGTCTCATCGTGGGACCTTTGAGGGTGGGTTGGGAGGGGGGGTGAAACTCCCCTTGGGGAAAGAATATGTTGAAAAAAAAAAATAACTTCTTGTGAATGATTTTCATTAATATAAATCCCGAAATTTAAAAAAAAAATCCTGAGTCCGTATTAACAGATATGTAGAACAGTTCTTGAATGGCGAATGAAGTCCGTGTTTACTCGTTAACTATAATTACATATTGTTTTTAAGCACAGACGGATCGCATTGCCTGCAGGTACGCGTTCCTTCATTGGGGGTGTATGTGTGTACGTGTATGTGTGTACGTGTATGTGCTTGGCCTTGATGGAGTCACACATAGAAGTTACCGAGTATCACATTCTGTAAGTTTAATTTTTAATAGTAATTTATTGGTCTTTTATTTCCTATTTACAGTGCCAAGATTAATGCCACACCAGTGCCAGCTCCAGACATCTCGCTTTAATTCGATAAAATCGTATTTAATTTTTTATGCGAATATTGGTTATCAAAACGACCGGAGAAATATAAAGTGAGTCCTGAGAACTGAATTGGCGTTACCTTATATACGCGATTCGTATTTGCGTTTATTTTTTAATGTATTTATTTTTTTTTCCTGGCTTCAATACCACATCCTAGGGCTTGCGCAAGGTGAACTAGCCTTTGTACATACAATGGAATATGCACAGTAATGTTGCGTCCACTGCCATTACTACCACTACTACTGATAGTAGTAGTAGTAGTAGTAGTAGTAGTAGTAATATGTTAAAACTATAAATACTTTAAATATATTGACGTTGATTGCATTCTTGAGAAGTTGTCCACTCCGTTTCGAAGTTGAAGAATTTTAAGAATAAATTAGTCTTACAAACAACCCTATCGAGCGGGGATGAGGATCTAGTTTTTCCAGAAAGTAGTAGTAGTAGTAGTAGTAGGAGTAGAGGAGGAGGAGGAGGAGGAGGAGGAGGGAGGAGGAGAAAGAGAAGGAGGAAATATGAGGAGAAATAATTTAAAATTCTTAAACAGAATGCGTGATCGACCTTAAATGAGAATACGATCCACAAAGAAATAAACCAAAAAAAATATTAATTTTATGTAATATCAGCCTAACATAACCACGAATCAGTCATCGATCTTCAAATCTCTAAAGTCAATTTTCAATTATTGATGCTTTAGTTGTTAAGCTGTAACTTTCCTTATGTTCATTTTATAGCAGCGTGTGCACAAAGTCTGGGTACATAGGAAATTTCACTATGCAGAGCTATTCAATCGAGCTCACCTGAATTTTGTAAAGCGCATCAAATGATGCATTGAAAATGATGGAAATCATATTGAAAATATTATTTATTAACATTAGATTTAAATAAAATTGTTTTGTTTTAAAAGTATGTGTTCATCTCGTGTGTACCCAGACGAAGTCTGGGTACACACGAGATGAACACATACTTTTAAAACAAAACAATTTTATTTAAATCTAATGTTAATAAATAATATTTTCAATATGATTTCCATCATTTTCAATGCATCATTTGATGCGCTTTACAAAATTCAGGTGAACTCGATTGAATAGCTCTGCAGAGTGAAATTTCCTATGTACCCAGACTTTGTGCACACCCTGTATAACCTAACTTAATTTCACCTAAGTTTATATCTATAACCTAACCTAATTTCACCTAATCTAACCTAGCCCTATGTTACGTTGTAATTACCTTATGTTATTTGGTTATATTGTTCCTTTGTTCGAACATAGTCTGACTGAAGAGTACATCACGAATTCGGAACCAAACTACATACTAAGGCGTCAGGTCGAGGGTTCGCGCCCCGTCACGGTCTGAGGTTAGCAAGGGCATGCACTCAGGGTAACGATTACATCTGCCAAAACAAGTCCTTCGCAAGAAAGCAACCGTCCTAGCCCTTGGTAGAAAAAGGGAGTCCGTGACGTAAAACCGGAACAACTACATACTAAATAATATTTTTATTTTTTTATTTTTATAAAGAGGTAGATTGGATACACATTGTTTTTTATACTGTTAATATGAGTCTATATCACGTCGAAATTATCCTGGAAGTATCGGTGTAGGAGAGACAAGACTAACAAGAAACCCGGACAAAATATGTGCCAGTAGTGAGATCCAAAGACTTGAGGTAAAACGAAAGATATCAAGTTATCTCAATGATGAATCCTTGAGTTCTGTTGTTGTTGTTGTTGTTGTTGTTGTTCCGGTTTTACGTCACGGACTCCCTTTTCAACCAAGGGCTAGGACGGTTGCCTTCTTGCGAAGGACTAGTTTTGGCAGATGTAATCCTTACCCTGGGTGCATGCCCTTGCTAACCTCAGACAGTGACGGGGCGCGAACCCTCGACCTGACGCCTCAAAGTCGCGGACGATACCGCTTGAGCCACGGTGACTTCTGTTATAATACCATAATGATATGATTCGTTTATCAAGAGGATTTTATTGTCAATGTTTTCCCCTTTTTTGCATTTGGGGGTGGACATAGATGGATTGAAGCTGGGGGAATTAAGGCTGGTCCTTTCCTATCGTCCCGTCATGGGTTCGAATGCGGGTCCGTCTTCCTGAGTCGAGTACTTTACCTCTATGCTACTGCGGCCATTGTATCTACGCTCATTATTGCGTTAACTTATTTTAAGTAAAACGACAAAATATAGTTAAAAATGTTTTCTCGTAATCTATCAAATATGAATAGTGAAATACTATAAGTTAAGCAAATTAAATAACAATGGTGAAAAAAGCTCAGTTATCGCTTTTAAGTCATGAACTCCTTTTTCCACTATGTGCTAGGACGGTGCCTCCTTTCGAAGGAATTTGGTTTTGGCAAGTGAGACCGTTATCCTGAGAGAATACCCTTTCTAAACTCAGACAGTGGCAGGCCTCGAACCCACGACCTAACGACTGAAAGTCTCTAGCGTTAATGGTAGAAGAACCTCAGTATATGGCTAAAATTCTTTCAGTGATGAAAGTTTGAAGTGAAGAAACGCGGAGCTCTACCCAAGAGGTCCCGAGACCAGCTTTTCTCTAAAGTGGCTTATAGAGATACCCTTTATCATTAAACTTTGGCATCCAGAAGGAGAGAGTAGTGGGGTACATCGGCAGGTAGCTCCTGTTAACATAACTGGCTCAGTGTATATTCCATACGATCTCTTTGTTGGAACGCTATTTTTATGAGCTTTTGGCTATGATAAGAGCTACCTCAGTAACCCCTGTTGTAGTCACCGTGGCTCAAGCGGTAGAGTCCACGACTCTGAGGCGTCTGGTCGAGGGTTCGCGCCCCGTCTGAGGTTAGCAAGGGCATGCACTCAGGGTAAGGATTACATCTGCCAAAACAAGTCCTTCGCAAGAAGACAACCGTCCTAGCCCTTGGTAGAAAAGGGAGTCCGTGACGTAAAACCGGAACAACTTCAATAAGCCCAGTGTAATTATAACTCAAAAAGTTACATGATTCTACCTGGTCGCCACATTCCGATACGTCTGTAAAACAGTTGTGTCTAAAAATCTTCTAATATTTTTGTGTATTTGGACCCCTTTTTTACACAATGTATTATTGCTAAGGTCTTGCGGTTACATACCACAGAATGTGTGCACGTAGAATGCGTCCATGTACGTACTGCATGTATGCTCGTAAATACTTAATCTGTGAAAAGCCGCTTTCACACCAAAGTGGCACGTCGCACGTGGCATGCCACTTGACACTTTGGTGTGAAAACAGCCTAAGGTGCATATAAGCCTGGGTTCAACCCCTCTTCATAGAGTGAACTCAGTAATATCGAGGCTGTTTCATAACCACCCAAAATCGTCGATTTTCGTCCTTGCCGCTGTTCGGTTGTCAAGCAATTCCTTTTTTTTTTTTTTTTTTTTAGCTATAACGCAAAATGTAATTCACGTCCAGAAATTACGAAAAAATTATCTTACCTCTACGGCATAAAATAATTTAAAATATATTTGCCTCCAGCGCAGTTCAATGCTACTGGCGACGTGTTTTCCATTGTGTTTTGTCTAAACTTTTTAAGTTTGGTAAGTAGTAGAGGAACAAGGCGTGGGAGGGGAGTAATAGAGAATAGGGGTAGGGGTGTGATGGGGAATGGAGGGGTTGAACACCCCTCTGTACTGCTATAGCAGCCTAGTTATTTTCCTCATGTCTTAGAAATTACTTGTTTTAGCAGGTCTATTATCTCTGGCGGAAATAATCGCTGGATAATCACCTCTGGAATGTTGAATTAAAGTGTGATATATAGTTCCTCGCACTGGGCTGAAATTGCTGTTAGTGGGCTACTGCCGTGCCGAGCTAATACAAAGGAAAATGTTAACGCAGCCTTCGTGGCTTAGAAGATGAGAGCTTGGCTTACATCGAGACTGGAAGGTGACTTTGGGGGCAGCTTCTTATAGAATAATATCCTTAGTACTTATTCTAGGTTTAGCAGAAGATAGTTTCGCCTCATGGTCGACCTTGTCAGTGCAGTAGGCTAAGTGTGAATACCATAAGATGTTTGTGGGGTAAGTGATGGAACAGTACCTTCCCCAGTCTTTGGTAGATTGGTGGATATAGCGTCTGGTTTCCGACCAAACCTCGAGTAAATTTCGCCTTAATAAGACCTTAGACTTCGATAAGATCCATAACTGCCCGTCTCACAGTTGTCATATAATATAATATAATAATAATAATAATAATAATAATAATAATAATAATAATAATAATAATAATAATAATAATAATAATAATAATAATAATAACAATAATAATAATAATAATAATAATAATAATAGTAATAATAATAATAATAATAATAATGATAATAATAATAATAATAATAATAATAATAATAATAATAATAATAATAATAATAATAATAATAATAATAATAATAATAATAATTATAATAATGATGATGATGATGATGATGATAATAATAATAATGCTAATGATAATTATAATTATAATAATAATAATTATAATGATAATAGTAATAATAATAATAATAATAATGATAATAAAAATAATAATAATAATAATAATAATAATAATAATAATAATAATAATAATAATAATAATAATAATAATAATAATAATAATAATAATTTTAAGTGATTAAATATTGTTATAAAGATATAGGAGTAATAATGATAATGATAATACTAAGAGTAATAATAATAATAATAATAATAATAATCCTTTATTCCAATGTACATTGGGTATTTAAATAAGATACATATATATTCCAGATAGACATCTGTGGTGTACGATATAGACATACTAAAACAAGCAAATCATAAAGATGAGTGTACCATTAAAATTTACAAGTAAAATCTTCCTTTAAGAGCAACTTCTTAAGATTATATTTAAAAGTATACACTGAACCAGCATTTTTTAGTTCTCTGGGAAGCTGATTATATAAATGAGGTCCACGAATGTTTATATCTCTTGAGCCAATATCAGTTTTAGACCTTCGTACTAATAAATCTTCCCCTTGACGGGTAGTTAACCCGGTAACTGAGCTTACTGTAGAAAAATTATACAAGCAATCAGGAATATTGTTTCTTAGTATATTAAAAACAAAGGTACATATATCAAAAACATATTTATCTCTAATCTTTATCCATTCTAGATCTTTTAAAACAGGAGAGATGTGCTCGTATTTTCTTACATTGCCAACAGCCACTCGTGCTGCAAAGTTTTGTAACTTTTGTATTCTTTGTAATTGAGTCTTATTGGTACATCCCCAAACTTTGAGACAGTAATTAATTAAACTCATAGCTAAGGACTGGACAATTATTATACGAGTTGATGTTTCAAATGAGTCTTTTACCCTATTTAGATATATTAGAGTACCCATTACTTTTTTATAAATTTCATCTATATGCATTTCAAAATTCATGTAACGGTCAAAATAGACACCTAGGTTCTTTACCGAGTTCATTGGCTTAATGATATTACCGTTAAAATTTATATGAAGATTGTCATCAACTTCTGATAATAATTGTCTGGATCCGATAAGAATAGATTGGGTTTTAGTTTCATTAAGTAACAGACCATTTTTTAGAAAGTAACGTTTAGCCATATACAAAATTTCTTCTGCTCTACGAATAATATTTTCTAAATCATTAATTTCTCCTTCAATTAAGATTTGAGTATCGTCAGCATATTGAATGACATAACAGTTAGGTAAATATTTTACTAGATCGTTTACATATATTAGAAAAAGTATAGGTCCTAGGATCGATCCCTGAGGGACCCCAAACAATACCTTCTTGCGACTTGAGACTACATCTTTTATTCTGACTGACTGGTAGCGGTTTTTTAAATAGTTCTCGAACCAGCTTGGGTCAATGTTCATTTTTTTGCATTTTTCTAATAGAGTGGTATGGTGTACACTATCAAAAGCTTTAGAAAGATCGAGTAGTAGTAGCAATGATATTTTCTTATTATCTATATTTTTGTATATTTCATCTGATATTTTCAATAAGGCAGTTTCAGTTGATAATTTTGGCCTGAAACCGTGTTGACTTTTTGCAATAAGTTTATTTTTTTCAAGAGAGAGAGAGAGAGAGAGAGAGAGAGAGAGAGAGAGAGGCCCCATAGCCCTTGTCAGGGAATTTGTGTCCATGAGTGAGACACATAAAAATTTATGTGATCAGATGCCACAAAAGATGTCACTGGATGTTGAAAGGGAGAGGAGGAGGAGGAGGGGGAGAGGGCAGGAGTCTTGTGAAGAGGTGTTGAGGAGGATGGAAACGGATTCGAAGGATCGTTAAACAATGGCACTGTGCCAGCCTCCAAGACCCCCAAACACTCACGCTAACAAGGAAGACGAAGAAGAAGAGTGCCTAAGAGAAATATGAAATGGAATATGCCAATGAAAGAGAGAGAAAGAAAGCGAAAGCTATAGAGAAAAGGCCAAAAGAGAGTGAAAAGCCGATAGCTAAGAGTCAAGAAATACGAACAGAGGCAAAGGAAACTTGAGGCCCAAACGAGGCTCAAAGAAGATCGCTGACTCGGCTTGCTTGAAATCACCATGCGACCGATCACCTATTTTTAGGACCTTGGAGGAGGGGGGAGAGGGGGGTTCTTTGATGCCACTCCTCCTCCTTCAAAGATTGAAAAGGGGAGATAATTTCACATGACATCTAGGTCAAAAGCCAATGTACATAAACATCATCGTTATATATATATATATATATATATATATATATATATATATATATATATATATATATATATATATATATATATATATATATTTATAGATAGATAGATAGATAGATAGATAGATAGATAGATAGATAGATAGATAGATAAATATATAGATAGATACATAGATAGATAAACAGATAAGGATTGTCTTAAAGAGGGACATAATGTCATAAATTTAATTTTATTCCTACATTAATGCGAATAAAATATAGATTTTGGAGCTGGACGTAAACGACGCCAATCTACTCTAAGTCAAAAGAACTTTTTACACTTACTAGTAACTTCATTAAGAGCTGGGCACACGCTTCATATGGGATGCACATTCTCAAGGTAGTAAATGTTTACATAAAGTTTCAAGCAATATAATCCAGGTCAGCTTGTTTAGAACAGTGCATTCTGTAATGTAAATTCTAAATTTTGGCCCGATTTCTTAAACAGTGTAAACCTAGGATACCATATTGTTAGTTAGCTAGACACACAAATCCCTTGCGGGATCCTAGCCATACACAGAACCGCGTCAGATGCGTCTATGAAATCCATTTGTGTGTGTCTAGCTAACTAACAATATGGTATCCTAGGTTTACACTGTTTAAGAAATCGGGCCAAAATTTAGATTCTAGTGCATTCTGTAATGCAAATTGTCGCCCACTACACTCTCGCATACTTGTATTTAGAATGTTGTGGGGAGCACTCTTCCAGGTTTTTCGCAATGGGCATTATTCCAGGGTCAATCACCATTACGGCATGTGCTAGACTTGAATCTCAAACTCCTAAAAACTTTTGTTTTTTGGTGGGTTAAGCAACTACTCAATTATCGTGTTATCTCTGCTATGAATTGACTGTAATATGATCTGTTTTACGTCAAAGACTCCCTTTTCCACTAAGGGCTATGACAGTGCTTTATTGCGAAGTACTTTGGTTTTTGGCAAGTGTGGCCGTTACCATGAGCACATTCCCTTTCTCACCTCAGACCACGAACCCTCGACCTGGCGAATCATAAGTCGCAAGCGTTACCACTGGCCATGGTAGCCATTTGCTTTAAACTGACAGTAATTACAGAATACGGAGCTCGGCTTTTAATCACCATTTTGGCATACTTTGTTTTCATATTTGCAAATTTGTCGCAATCAGCTGTTTGTGTCTCAGATTTCTAAATCCTTTCGTATTGTTGGACTGAATAATTACGCAGTCATTGTGAGCTCATAAGATTTTTGTTTGATCTAGAGGCTCATAAGATTTTTGTTTGATCTAGAGGATCATAAGATTTTTGTTTGATCTAGAGGCTCATAAGATTTTTGTTTGATCTAGAGGCTCATAAGATTTTTGTTTCATCTAGAGGCTCATTTTTTATCATTTATATGCACTAAGGTTGATTTTATTGATTCCGATCAATGAGCTTTCATTAAAAAAACAAATTCTCAAAAGCGTGAACCACTTTTCCATGAACCATTATCTCGGTATGGGAAGGTTCTCTCATGGAATTATTACATATGTGAAGCTTCCAAAATTTCTACTTTGTGGGTCTTCAAAGTTTTTTTTTTTTTTTTTTGTTTTTTTTTTTTTTAGTGATTGAATGTTTTTGTTTTTCAGTTTTATGGTAGTCCTAAGGAGATGCCAAGTTTGACTCCAAAAATTTACACTCTATACTTACTGCATATTAAGTATGTTCTCACCCTCCATAATTGTCAAAATCATGCACTCAGAAGTAAAATTATATCCAGACTTTTGTACAGAAACTTCTATCTGTTCAGCAATATTATTGTCACATACACGAAAAAGCCAATAAAGGCAATTTCCTCTATAAATCTTAAAAGGAAAAAACTACCTATCAATTCAAGAATAAAAAACTTCATTTCCAGTTGTCTTACTTCTCTGAGCTGCAATTACTGCTGCTGGAGGTTTAGCAGTTATGAAAGTTAATTTTTTTCCCACAGCACATTTATAGTTATACTTCATAAAATTAGTTAATAATATAATATGATCATAAGAAAAATCTTTAATAGAATCTGAAATAAGTAACACCCGAAGTAAATAACACGATATTTTTTTCTTAAAAATATTAGAAGATGAAAATGCAAACACCTGTCTTGTATATTCGTCGGCAGGGATTGAAAATCTACACACATTGGCGTAACAAAAGCTGATCAAAAACTTACAAAAGTTGAAGTACCTCTTTCGTTCACACAAGAGGGCCATACATCAGTAAAGAGCGTATTCCCTAAATATCTTATGTAGTAAAATAGCTAGAATTAATCCCTGTCCTTATAACAACACAAGAAAGATTTTCTTTTTAAATTCACACCAAGGTGGCACGTCGCAGGTGTCATGCCACGTGGCACTCCAGTTGAAAACGAAGATCCGGAAAAATATGAAAATTTTCACACAGAAGTGGCGTGGCACATGGGACGTGTCACACCACTTCTGTGTGAAAGGTTTCATATATTTCCGGATGTTCGTTTTCAACTGGCGTGCCATGTGGCATGCCACCTGCGACGTGCCACTTTGGTGTGAAAGGTTCCTAAGAGAACTAGAATCCTTCTTTCTACTCATTAGGACAAAGAGCAAGACTTTCCCTTGCGAATATTACTACTCCATGCCATAATATTACGTCATCGGTCCCTTCCAATTCATTCTAACTTTATTTCTCCACTTTCCCTTGCAAATATTACTACTCCATGCCATAATATTACGTCATCGGTCCCTTCCAATTCATTCTAACTTTATTTCTCCACTTTCCCTTGCAAATATTACTACTCCATGCCATAATATTACGTCATCGGTCCCTTCCAATTCATTCTTACTTTGTTCTTCCCTTATTCTGCAGCCATTTTTCACATTCTCTCCATCTCCCTCTTTCGTGCCCTTTGCCCTGACACATACCCTCATTATTCCTGCTGGCTAGTACAGTGGTAACGTGCTGGCTTCGCATTCACGAGGTCGAAAGATCGGTTCCCGTCCAAGACCGAGAGTTTAAGCTGTTTACTGGCAGGAACTGCTGTGGTTGGACACCACAGTGGGGGGTTGGGGCTTGCCCTGGCTGACGAATACCCATTGTATTGAAATGGAAATAAATAAATAAAGTCTTTCTCTATCTTTCCATCTCCCTCTTTCGTGCCCTTTGCCCTGACACATACCCTCATTATTCCCTCTTTCTCTATCTTTCCATCTCCCTCTTTCGTGCCCTTTGCCCTGACACATACCCTCATTATTCCCTCTTTCTCTATCTTTCTTTCGTCCTCCAGTTCAAACATCTGTTACTACTACACTTGATTTATAGTGAGCGTTTTGAGTCCTCTTACAATGGGAATCTCTTAAGGGCGGTTTACACGGTCAAACGGTTCGTCGAACGCGGTTCGACAGACAAGTGTTTGAAGTGATGTTCGAACGTGTGAACGGGGTATTTGGTTGTCGAACACGTTCCGTGTTCGACAACCAAATACCCCGTTCACACGTTCGAACATCACTTCAAACACTTGTCTGTCGAACCGCGTTCGACGAACCGTTTGACCGTGTAAACCGCCCTTTACGGAGGGTGAGTGAACGTTCAAATGTTTGTTCAACCTTCTTTATATTTATATTTTTTTTACTCTGATGGCCTCTCTCTCTCTCCTCTCTCTCTCTCTCTCTCTCTCTCTCTCTCTCTCTCTCTCTCTCTCTCTCTCTCTCTCTCTCTCTCTCTACTAAGACATCTATAGTTGTTGACATCCATCCTCATTTCGTTTCTCATAAAAACTTCAAAAAATTAAATAAATAAATTGTGAAAGTATTGGTAACAGGAACAGATCGTCATGATAACAATAGTTGTCGTGGATAATGGAGGGGGGGGGGGTTAAAAAATGGTACCTCATATCAAAAAGCCGCCCTCATATCAAACCCATCTCAGTCCATGGCAAAAAATTAGGTAATAATAATAATAATAATAATAATAATAATAATAATAATAATAATAATAATAATAATAATAATAATAATAATAATAATAATAATAACATCACCTTGCATTGCTAAGAATGTGCAATAGACAGCAGTGATATTTAGCGTTTTCTGGTTCTTTCTAAGTTGAGCCGACACATTGGCCCCATTTCTTAAACATTGTAAACCTAGGACACCATATTGTGAGTTAGCTAGACACACACAAATGGATTTCATAAACGCATCAGAGGCGGTTCTGTGTATGGCTAGGATCCCGTACGCCGTACGGGATCCTAGCCATACACAGAACCGCCTCTGATGCGTTTATGAAATCCACATGTGTGTGTCTAGCTAACTAACAATATGGTGTCCTAGGTTTACACGT
Source organism: Halocaridina rubra (assembly GCA_037179515.1). Taxonomy (NCBI): domain Eukaryota; kingdom Metazoa; phylum Arthropoda; class Malacostraca; order Decapoda; family Atyidae; genus Halocaridina; species Halocaridina rubra. The sequence goes on along the minus strand of JAXCGZ010005727.1, from coordinate 25,952 downwards.
TTAAGGAATCGGGCCATTGAGTACATTTTTGGAAATGGGAGCCAAAAAGAACTGAAAATCTATTAGTACCAAGCACTTTAGCGATAGATAAGGAGTTTAAACAATTGTTCTTTAGCAGATCCTAAAAAAGTACTGAAATTTATTATTATTATTATTATTATATTATTATTATTATTATTATTATTATTATTATTATTATTATTATTATTATTATTATTATCATTATTATTGCTGTTGTTACAAACACAATGATAATATATTTTGGCTGCTAAAATAGTTGCATATTCGAAATCCCATGTCGTTGAATCACGTTTCAGAATACAATCTAAGAGAAAATATATATAAAAAAAACAATACATTAAAAAACCACAACTTTATTGCACGCATTAGTGTGTGTGTGTGTGTGTGTGTGTGTATCGCCCCTGATTATATCCGTCTCCCAATTTCCCGAGGGAAGGTGTTACGTACGCATTTATTCAAAGACCTGGTTCCACCCTGAGAAAATTATCAAGAATTCCACCATTAACGCTTTCTTTGTGATGAACAGAACGCGAGGTTATTATCAGAATAAAAGCTGATATTACAAAATAAACAGAATGAAAACAATGTAAGTTAAAGATGAGTCAGAAAGTGAAAATACTTTGGAATGAGATTCGGAGCGCGTCACTTTAGCGAGGTTTGTACGCTGCTCCTGCCTCGTATCCCCCCCCCCCACTCTTTACTATCAACTCGTACTCACGCCGTTGTTACAACCATCGTATCCTCCTTCCCCCGCTTTTCTGTCCCCCCAAATGCAACCTACATCCCCCTCTCTATCACCTACCGCTTCCCTCCCATCCTTTATTCACTCATTCGACCCCCCCAACCCACCGCAGCGTCTCAGTTTTGACCTGAGGCAGTTGTCACAGCCTGGCTTTAATGAGACTGTTTTGGCTGTCTTCATAAGTCATCG
>JAXCGZ010005727.1:5000-20000 GCA_037179515.1 Halocaridina rubra | reverse complement strand
GATTTATGGATCACTGTGCAGTATCAGAAACTTCCATCTTTCATTGTAGGGTGTGTTTACCGTCAGCCTAAAGCACCTACCAGCTCATTCAATCACCTTCTAGAAACATTCAGAAATATCTGTGTGCGCCATAAACCCATATACATACTTGGTGACTTTAATGATGACTTGCTCTCAGCAGATAACAAAATGAAAAGGGTGATCAACACTGTGAAGTTAACACAAATAGTGACAAAACCGACCCGCATAACCCCTAATTCTAGGACTCTAATAGATCTGATAATAACAAATAAAGTGGAAAGTATACCCTATTGGGACGTAGTTCCCTGCCCAATTGCAGACCACGAGCTGAACATTGCTCTGCTTAACATAAACAAGCCCAAAAGGAAGCCTCTCTTCAAGACCTTCCGGTGTCAAAAGAATTACTCCCCTGATATATTTTGTAAAACATTAATCAACAACACAAATGCACTTAATAGACTTAAGAACACAGATAACGTTGATTTGCAGGTTGAGATTCTAACAAAAGTCTTCCGTGAATGCTTAGATAGTTGTGCATCCATTGTAACAAGAAAAATAACCTGCCCCTCAGCCCCCTGGCTAACTAATAACATGCAAATCAGAAATAAAATACAAAAAGAGCTAAAAATTAATAGATATGATTTGACTCTCCGAGAACGTTATAAAACAGAAAAGAAACGTGTCAGATCTTTCATCAATGTAAGTAAAAAGGACTTATACAAAAAACAATTTAATGACTAGACATGATACAGCAGCAACATGGAAAGTGATAAGAAACATGATTCCAAATGAAAAGACTACCTCAGAAAGTTATGAAAATATTATGGAGTTGAAAGACAAAGTGGAAAACTTTAATAACTATTTTGCTAACGTAGGCAAAAATAGGTATGAGAAAACACAAGTAAATATCAACTCAGTAAATATGAGTGATTGCTTAAAGGACAATTCTTCCAATGTAAACACAAGAGAGTACTTCAAGATAATTCCTATCGATTGTGCTACCCTAATTCTTACCATAAAGAGCCTAAGAAACTCTGGCTCTTATTGTCCAGATGGTATACCATTACAGTTCATCAAAGATGCTCTACCCATGATTGTATCTTATATTCTAACTATCATGAACACTTCCATTGTTACTAAAAAGTTTCCTGACTCTTGGAAAAAATCACATGTAATATCTCTGCATAAAAAGGGGGACAGAGAAGATGTGACAAACTATCGTCCCATTTCCCTGCTACCCATTTTCTCTAAAATATTAGAAAAAATTGTTGCATGTCAACTTATGTCAAATTTAGAGTCAAATAGACTATTATCTATTAGCCAACATGGTTTCAGACCGAAACTCTCGACGGTAACTGCACTGCTCAAAGTTACGAATAGTATCTATAATAATATAGATATGAAAAAAATATATCTGCTTGTATTATTAGACTTATCAAAAGCCCTCGACAGTGTAAACCATGAAATTCTTATACGTAAATGTACTAACCTAAATATTGATCCGAGCTGGTTTAGAGAGTATCTGTCTAATCGCAAACAGACTATACGTCTTAACAACATTATCTCTATGCCAAAAAATGTATCATTTGGTGTTCCACAAGGATCAGTACTTGGTCCTATCCTCTTCTCCATTTACGTAAATGATCTATCTTCTTTCATTTCTGACTGTCTAGTCGTACAATATGGAGATGACACTCAACTACTCCTTAGTGGTGATATTAATAATCTCCCAGAGCTAACCTTAAGAGCAGAAAACACTCTGTCAAAAATTAGAACCTATTTTCAAGAAATTGGGCTGTTAATTAACGAAAGTAAAACATAATGCATGTTTTTTGGTTCAAGGTTCCATATAGCACAAATTCCAGTAAACACAACAATTAATATTTGCGACAATATTATTACACCTAGCAAAACAGTCAAAAACCTAAGAATTCACTTTGATAACTACATGTTGTTTGATTCCCATATAGATAAAGTATGCAAAAAGATTACAGGAACATTAATGTACTTATCATGTATAAAAGACAATTTTGAGACTACCACTCGAATAACTGTTGTTGAATCTCTAGCCCTAAGTCACATTAATTACTGCACAACTGTTTGGGGAGCTACCACTAAGACTCAGATAAACAGAATACAGTAGCTTATTAATTTTGCAGATCGAGTTGCCCTAGGAGGAATAAGAAAATATGACCACATCACACCAGTTCTCAATAAACTTTGGTGGCTGCAGGAAGAAAACAATGTCGCTTATGCTATTTACTTTTTTGTATACAAAATTTTAGACCATCATTATCCTAGCTGGCTATTTGATTTAAAAACAATCAGGGATATAAGGGGAACCAACAAAAGACAGAGCAGTGAGCTCTTTATTCACAGAACAAACACAGAAGCAGGTTCAAAGATGATCACTATTAAAGGGCCAACACTCTGGAACAATATTCCAGAGCATCTTAAAAATGCATCCTCCTTCACAGCTTTCAAAGGCAAACTTTATAGTTTTCTTTTGGACATATAGTTGCTGCTCACACATAAACTAAACTTAATGATTTAATGCAATTCCCCTAAACACTAACCTCTATATATATATATATATATATATATATATATATATATATATATATATATATATATATATATATATATATATATAAACTGATATCGACTTCTTTGTTCTCTAAGTTAAGAACTAATTATTCTCATTGAAAGGAAAATAAATATGGTAATGATGCCGATAATAACGATACTGTATCTAGTGTTATTATTACTATTATTAACATTATTGTTAACATTTTTATTACATCATTATTATTTTCTATGAAAGCTACATTTAATTTAACTGTATGTATTACCCTCTTACTTATTAGTTCAATTACATGTCTACTTATAAGTTACTTGTATTTTTAGAAGAATAACCACTGTACAAAAATGCAAATAACTGTTTGTTTGTTTGTTTGTTTTGATTCGATATCCTTCCTTCCCTGCTTAAAGAGCGAAATTTTCATTGAAGCATGCTACTGTTGTTGAAGGGTCGGTAGTGGCGTCTGTCGTGTCTTAACTCGTGCCAACTCAGCAGATAATATTAGCATATAATTGGCAGAGGAAGAGGCAGAGGTAGGCTGCTTGTGGATGCATCTATATCTCGGGCTTGAGCACGTGTATAGATTTGTATAGAATTACTGTAAAACATCACTTGATAAAAGAAAATCCCAACATATTTATTTTGATAAAATACGCGAATAGAATAGCTTTGTTGTACTGTGTTCTATTCAAACCTTTGGATATGATGCCTTTTGTTCTAAATGTCTCCCATCAATGTCTCTAAATTATTAAGAGACTAAAGGAGATAATATATTAGGAAGCAACTCTCTATCTCTCTCTCTCTCTCTCTCTCTCTCTCTCTCTCTCTCTCTCTCTCTCTCTCTCTCTCTCTCTCTCCATTAACGCTAGCGTCCGCGACTCTGAGGTGTCAGGTCGAGGGTTCGCGCCCGTCACGGTCTGAGGTTAGCAAGGGCATGCACTCAGGGTAAAGATTACATCTGCCAAAAACATGTCCTTCGCAAGAAGGCAACCATCCTAGCTCTTGGTAGAAAAGGGAGTCCGTGACGTAAAACCGGAACGATGATGTATCTCACTGTACACTCACTGTACACTCACTGTACGCCGAAAATGATATATATATATATATATATATATATAAAATATATATATATATATATATATATATATATATATATATATATATATATATATTATGTAAAAATTACAAATAGAATTCGTGATGAATTATTCAAAGAAGGAATATAAAGAATATTTACATTACATCAAATACAATTCTGAAAAATTGTCATCGTTGTCATACATCATCAACACCACTGCAAAAAAAAAAAAAAAATTACAATTGCCATCTCACAACTGCTTCAAATCCCAGCGCATTAGCCATATTGGTCTACTATTTCGGCTATAATGGACTACTATTTTGGCTATATATATCTGTCCACATTTATTCTCTCCTTTTTGTCTCGTGCAGGATACATATATTACTATAAAAATATTTTCCGCTGAAAGATTCATATTCTCTTCAACATTCTGTGTTATGAGATGCTTTTTTTTTCTTTTCTTTTTTTGCTATCGAGTAAATAACTTGTCAGTGTTATTTTATGACCACTGTTATTTTAAGGGCCTCTGGATGGATATTTTCACCAGAGTTTTCTTGGATACTAACGTGCATGGATGCCTTGTAATATATTTCTCACCATTCTATGCATATGTAGAGGGTGGCTCATGGCACCAGCCGCCCGTTGCAATACTACAGCTGAAGGTTTTTTTTTAACTTAAATAGGACTGTCCAAGGCAGTTCGATCTTAAGTCTTCCTTCAGTTACGGTTCTTTTTCTATGTCTACATCTACACTAAATATTCTTGGATATTCGCTACACATGTCTTATTATCCCTTCACATCTGACAAGTCATTACACTCTTCATCTCTGTTGCTCTTTATGTATTCTTGCTGCCCAGGCCCGATGAGGGCTGTTTTATTTTATTTTTTTTTTTGGCCCGTCCTGGTGTCTCAATCATTAAAAAAAAAAAAATTAGTTTCCTGCCATGCTTGTTTAGGACGAAGACCACGTGGTGTGACTCCCACCACTGCCACCAGTAATGCATATCCCCAGTTGAAGAATTGCATCAGAGCCAGAACTGTCTTGCGTGTTAAAATAAATTAAAATTTTTGTAGATTACTCATACCCTCCTTAGCTAATATTAGCGCCTTAGGACCTTTTTTTTTTATTTATTCAGATAACTGTACATGGGGACATGTGCACATGGGCACTCCCAGTCATATTGCAGTTGATAACATTACAATCTATGTGGTTATGTATAAATAACATACTAATAGAATTTGCTATTAATTTTAAATATCATAGCAAGTAATTAATAATAAAATATAGTGTAATAATTGAAGAGTACTTGAAGAGTAATCATTGTGACAATATTTTCAATAGCCCTTGTTGAGTGCTATCATTTAAGTTGCATTTCACTTTTCAACAGTACTACTGCAGACAATTTGAAGCAGATATAGAATAACAATTTTCAGGTTAGAATAATAAGATGTACATATACATATACATATACATATACACATACATACACATATACATATATATATATATATATATATATATATATATATATATATATATATATATATATATATATATATATATATATACACATACATATATATACACACACACACACACACACACACACACACACACACACACACACACACACACACACACACTATATATATATATATATATATATATATATATATATATATATATATATATATACATATACATATGCATGCATTAATTAGATGAGCAATAGAAACACCACTGGGGCTTCATAGCCATACATATCAAGGAGAGAGAGAGAGAGAGAGAGAGAGAGAGAGAGAGAGAGAGAGAGAGAGAGAGAGAGAGAGAGAGAGAGAGAGAGAGAGAGAGAGAGAGAGAGAGAGAGAGAGAGAGAGAGAGAGAGAGTTTGTGGTATTCATTTCAGCAAAAGGAGTTATTCGTCCTTACTACAGATAAAGACACATCCATGCATACTCATACACATCATTGTCATCTGAGGGTAACACAGCAGAGGAAAGTGCATTAGGACCTTTCGTGGTTTTAGTTCAAGGCCAGTGGGCCTGAACTCTCCATCATAATCAGCTACTTTATCTTCTATGAATACCAGTTTCTCTTATATTTTGTATCTCTTTCTTTTAAATCATTCCGTATAGAATTATATTTTTTCCCTAATTTTCCCTTTTTTTCTTACAATATTTAATACAAAGTTATATACGTAATTTATATATATATATATATATATATATATATATATATATATATATATATATATATATATATATATATATATATATATATATGTATGTATGTATATGTGTGTGTGTGTGTGTGTGTGTGTGTGTGTGTGTGTGTGTGTGTGTGTGTGTGCGATTACCTAATTGTGCTTACGGGAAAGAGCCCAAAGCTTGTATCTTACCGTCTCCTGATCGATCCATTTTGTACTTCGTGATACTTATCATACTTGTCCTTAAAACTATGGATTGAAAAGTTAGCATTAACTACCTCCAAGCTTAGCGAATTCCAATTTTCAACTACTCTTACACTAAGAAAGGTACTTCCTTACATACTGCAAAGAAGTTTTCTTACCAAGCTTCAAACTATGACCTCTAGTTCTAGAGCCAGCCATATCAAAATATCGATCCCTATCCACTCTATCATAACCATGAAGGACTTTAAAGACTGTCACCATATCTCCCCTCAATATTCTAGATTCTAGTGATGGTAAATCTAATTCCCTCAGCCTCTCATCAAAACTGATTGCGTATTTCTGGCACCAGTTTTGTGGCATGTCTTTGAACTTTTCCAAGCTTAACTACATGCTTTGTCAAGTGCGGATTCCAAAAGGGGGCTGCATATTCAAGTTTTGGCCTCACATAGGTTACATATATATTTCTGAACATATTCTTGTCCATGCGCCCGAAGGCTACCCTTACATTTCATAAGAAGGCATATGCAGCCCTTACTATGCCATTTATATGTATTTCTGGAGACAAATCTGCTAGTATGTTTACTCCTAGATCACTCTCATTCTCTGTTTCTTGAAGTTGTACTCCTGCCACTGAGTAGTCAAGCTTGGGCCTTCTTGCACTTGTACCCATTCTCATTAACTTATATTTTGAAGTACTGAATTTCATTAGCCACTTTTCTGACCACTCATGCAGATTATTTAGATCTTTCTGAAGTTCTCTACCATTGTTCTCGTTTCTTACTTTCTTCACAATCTTTGCATCATCTGCAAACATATTCATGAATGAATTTACAGGCTCTGGTAGGTCATTTACATATGCAAGGAACAAAAGTGGCCCTAAAACTGAACCCTGTGGAACTCCACTACTAACTATTCTCCATTCAGACACTGAGTGTCTTACTCTAACCCTCTGTTCCCTTCCTTCTAAGTAAGTTTTTATCCATTCCAAGACATTTCCACCTATTCTAGCCATTGCTTGCAGCTTATTAATAAGTCTCCCATGTGGGACAGTGTCAAATGCTTTCTGGAAGTCCTGGAATATGCAATCTGCCCAGCCCTCTCTTTCCTGTAAGATTCGGCTTACCTCATCATAAAATTCTAATAAGTTTATTACTGTTAATCTACCTTCTCTGAAGCCATGTTGTCTCACTGACAAAAAGTTGAAGGATTCCAAATGAAGAGAGATATGTTTCCTTAGTAGTTTCCCGATAACTTTGCAAACTATGCTGGTCAAGGAAACTGGTCTATAGTTTAGAGCCGTATCCCTCCTTCCCTCTTTGGAGATAGGTATCACGTTCAGTTGTTTCCAGCATCTTGGCATCTCCCCTGACTCCAGTGACTTTTTAAATATGATACTTAGTGCCACTGATATTGAGTTTGCGCATTTTTTAAGTACATGAAGGGATATATCATCAGGACCTGTAGCTTTATGGACATCTAAATCAATCAGCGCTTTGCATACCTCTGTGGCTGAAAGGATGATGTTCTCTAATACCGGCCCATGAGCTTCTATCTCTGCAATCTGAGGGGGGTGGGGTATTTACTACTGCAAATACTGACTGAAACTCTTCGTTCCATTCTTTACAGATTTTTTCATCCGTCTCAGTGATGCCTCCATCCGCTCTCTTAAGCCTTAAACCCTGCTCTTTTATCTTCAGTTTTCCTCTGATAAAGCTATGGAAATGCTTGGGAGTTTCTTTAACCTTCCTGGTGATGTCCCTTTCATAGTCTCTCTCTGCCTCTCTTCTTTTACTTAGGTAATCATTTCTTGCTCTTTTGTAGGTTTGCCAGGCATTTATGTTTTTTCTCCTCCTATACCTTTTCCGGCATATGTCTCTCCACTCCTTAGCTCTTTTACACTCATTATCGAACCATTTCTCTCTGGCATGAGTGACACCTACTTTGGTGACAGGTATGCAGCAATCTACCATCTTTCCATATTTCTCATTTCTTGGACAGATTTGTTGTAAAATAAGGTTATTCAGTCAAAAACTGTAAAAAGCTCATTCATTTTGCTGTGTGTGTGTGCATAAATATGTATGTATGTATGTATGTATGTGTATTATGTGTGTGTATGTATTTATTTAGATTGTATTTACCTAATTGTGCTCATAGGAAAGATACCTATGCTTGTAACTCCCCTCCTCATGATCAGTATAATTTTTTACTCACTGCCACTGCTACGATTGCATTTGGCATATGCTGTTTCCTTACTTCGCGAATTAAAAAAAAAAAAAAAAAAAAAGCCCGTCCTTACATCCTTCAAAGAAGTTTTCTTGCGATGCTGCAAACTATGACCTCTAATTCCAGTGCCATCTTTATCCCTCTTCCTTTTAGCTTCGAGATGGTAAGGCTAACTCCTTCAGCTCTTCCTTATAACTGAGATTTCGTACTCTGTCATTAACTTAGTGGCATACCTTTGAACTTTCTCTAAGTCATCAATATACTTTTTCAGTTGTGGATTTCAAAATGACGCTTTGTGTGACATTAGAGGGGTTTACGATATAATAGGCTGTTGTTTGTGTGGCCACAGTGGCTGAGTGGTAACACACGTGACTTTGATTAGTCTGGTTAGAAAGGATATACACCTGGGGTAACGGTCACACTTACCAAAACCAAAGTCCTTCGCAAGAAGGCAACTTCCTCGACCTTAGTTGAAAAGGGAATCCGTGACGTAAAACCGATCACATAATTGGCTATTGCTGCCCACATTTATCTCTGAATATATTCTATCACCTGGTTCTTTAATCTCTCTCCATTCTGATATGAGCTGTCTATAATAATTCTTACTTCGTCCGCCATTCATATTTACTTCTTCCTTCCATTCTGTTCAGGGCGCCGTAAATTCTAGTTCCTCCACCAGTGATGCCAAATGTCATGAGTCAGTTTCTAAAATACCAACAGAATTCTTTCTCCTCTGGTAATAGTGAATTAATCCATGATTTCTTATGTTTTAGGAGCGATTCTATTCTCGTACAAGTGCAAGGTCATACTTAACGTAGTAAAATCTAATAATGTCGTTTTCGTCAAGGCTGGTGAATGCTTGTGCCCCATGCTTTCAATATGCTTTCTGGGGCATAATAGATCTAGTACCTATAGTTCCATGTCTTCCATGAGAACTCATATCTTCATGCAAAATTGGAGTCTTACATATACCTTTAGTGCGTTTCCTGCATATTTCACCTGTGTTGGCAGATGCTCTGATACAAGAGTGTCCAGAAGAGGCCTTCAAAAATATCCTGTCTCGTGTCAAGTAGGACTTAAGAAATCCATATATCTATTATTTATGTATTAACAGTACATGCCCACTATGACCAAATGCAGAGTCGAGCAAAGCCGTTTGTAAAATTGTGAGGGAAATTTTGTGGAAATTCTAGTATTTGCGATATGTGTAGCCATTTCCAGAAGAGTCTTAGCTTCTTCTCTGGTCCCCCCCCTCCACCTTCAACACATAATCTTCCATTCACCCCCCCCCCCTCCTTCGCCTCCCCTCAAATACACCAGCTTCTCTCCCTCTTTTCCAGCTTCTTCCTTTGGCTAAGATGCTTCCAGTTGCCAATTTTTCTCAGAGAGAGAATTTATTTTTCATTGATAGATTTATTTTGTATATATCTATTTATATTCATTATACTCTGAAGCTCTGCAAACATTGAAGGCTATTCTTCCATACCTACAGTAATTATTTTTCTTTATCGTGCCTCTATATGAAGAGTACAATTGTTGCTGTTATTATATCAGTAACACAGTCTCTCTCTCTCTCTCTCTCTCTCTCTCTCTCTCTCTCTCTCTCTCTCTCCTCTCTCTCTCTCTCTCTCTCTCTCTCTCTCTCTCTCTCTCTCTCTCTCTCTCTCTCTCTCTCTTAGTCTGGTTCCCTTATATTTATTTGTAACTAAGATTCGAGGATTATGATATTTTCATAATAGAAGCCTGAACCTGCCAAGGATGTACTCACTTAGTTAACTGAGTTGATAGGTACTATCACACCAAGAAAGACAATGATGATCTAGTTTTACGTCATGGAAGCCCTTTTCTATCAAGGGCTAGGATGCTGCCTTCTTTAGAAGGGCTCTGGTTTTGGCAGTACGACCCTTACCCTGAGTGAATGCCCTTTTCAACCTTTTGTAATCGTTTTCCTTTTATGTAATTGCGAAAATATTATAAAGACATTAATACTTAACATTTAATAGAAATTACTTGTGTGATTTAACTTTGGGGAATATTTACAGATGGTATGGTTAGGTTAGGTTAGGTCAAGTTAAGTTACGTTAGATTAGTGTCAGCTTACTCTGGGGAATATTTACAGATGGTATTAACATAAGATAATTTGCACCTCCTACCTTCTAGACTGAACCTTTTAACTGTAACCTAGCTTAGCTTTAGATGTAATAAGATGTTTTGTGAGTTTGATGATCCATTTCATAAATTGTAATAAAAACCTTCTTATTCTTCTCATTTCTCTCCTTCTTCTCCTTCTTCTATTTCTTTACCTCCTCCTCCTCCTCCTCCTCCTCCTCCTTCTTCTTCTTCTTCTTCTTCTTCTTCTTCTTCTTCTTCTTCTTCTTCTTCTTCTTCTTCTTCTTCTTCTTCTTCTTCTTCTTCTTCTCTTCTTCTTCTTCTTCTTCTTTCTTCTTCTTCTTCTTCTTCTTCTTCTTCTTCTTCTTCTTCTTCTTCTTTCCATTGGAGAGTTGTAGTATGGGCATTATTTTACCTTATCGAAGTCCAAACTCTAGAGCAGTGGTTCTCAATTTTTTTCCCGTTAAGTACCCCCCCCCACACTGTAAAACCATCTACCCGTACCTCCATTATTCTGACACCGAATACGGAATAGTAATATAGGAAGGCTAATTCAGTATACATTGGTACTGCTGCAATGAATATAAAAATATAATTTAAATTACAATGCCTTTATTATGCATGAACATTGACATCACGAGCAATTTAGTATGAATTACTGTGTAATATACTTATTTGTGAGCTATCTACCAACACATAGAATACCCTGAGTGGATATCTACAACGAACGAACAAACGAACGTAAGCTAAGTACCCCTGGAAAACTTCCTGTGAACCCTTGGGAGTTCGCGAATCCCGGTTTGAGAACCCCGTGCTCTAGAGGATGCTGTTCCACCTTTGACGTCACACACACATCCAGAGCTAGTGTAAACTCTGACCTTGCTAAACTAAAAGGAGCAAAACCAGGCTGGAACAACAACAAATGAGTCTCAATTTTCTAGTCAAAGTAGTAATGATTCGTGAGGGGTCAGGCGCGATATCCAGAGTGCTACCGAAAGCTGATAAATAGGTGATTACATCATCGATAAGTTATTCCGGGAGAAATACAAGTGCATGTGCGGCCTTTGGTGCATCTGTCGTCAGTGTACGCAGGTGTTGTACTAATAGCACAAATGTACCAATAGCCGGAACTCAGTTCTTTTTTCTTTCTTTCTTTCTCTAGCGTGTTATATTCTAAAATTCATTTGGAGATCCCGTCTGCTCAGATTCCTCAAGGTAATTCTTTTTCACCAGAATTTTCCCTGACGTGATGGTGGTAGGGGGCAACTGTTGCGTGGCAACCACTACTAGCTCAGCAGGGTTCAGTGAGTACACCATTTGATATTCAGGTATTACAAGGCATTGTTATTTGTGTTAACTATTGTGTGGATGTACACACACACACACACACACACACACACCACATACACACACAGTATTTATGTATACATACATACATACATACATACATACATACATACATACATACATACATACATACATACATACATACATACATACATACATACATACATACATATATACATACATACATACATACATACATACATACAGTTAATAAGAAGCTCTTGAATTGCTGTCATGTGAGTTTTGTTGGAGCTTTTCAATGATCTCAATGCCAGAAGCGCACTCTGTGAATCGCAGAATATGATATAATTTTCCTAGCACTGAATACATGTTCAATTGCAAGTTTTAGTCCAACAATTTCACACTCGGTGATTGATAACCACTTTGGCATACTTAGTGCTTTGTCAAATAATTGCTGCCCTTCAAAATTTTCATAAACTATAATGCTGCACCCAAACCCTCCAGTATTGCGTATGTGAGACCCATCAGTGTAAATGCAGTGTTCCATTGCTATTTGGGAAGCTAGTTCCAATAAAGACTTCAATTTCTTCTAACCATTGACGTTTTTCTTTAGTAATATTGGGGTGACATTCGGACCAGATGATAATATTGGAAAGAGAATTTCTGGCCCAATCCTCTTGCAAGGATTTATTAATCGTGCAGGACCACTCTCAGTAAATAGTGTTACATCATGTTTTTTTTTGTCTCATTGGTTATAAGCCTAAATATTTTGGGGTGAATTTGTCTTTTATACTGTATGTTACCTTTTATTAGTGATTTAATGATTGTTGGCGCTGCCTGCGGCCCTTGCAAACGACCAGCATTACATGGCTGAGGCTGAGCTGATTTCGCTAATTTAACACCAAATATCACCACTGACTGTGTGATATGTTCTATCAAATGTGGGAGGTTTAATTCATGTTGCATATTAATAATTCTGGTGCTCATAGGGCAGCCAAGAATAATCCTCATAGTTTGGTTTGAGCTGCAGGGTGTGATAGTCGACTAATGACCTGACATATGCAAGATAGAAAGTTCGCCACATGTTAATACCAACACCAGATACCATGTTGGCAAGAAGCTTTAACGGTCTGAGTCTCTGTTGCAGTCTTTCACACAAGTCTTTGACATACTCTGTGTGAGGGGGAGAAGGAACTGATATTCCTATATATTTGTGATTTTCGAACACCTTAACCATTTGGTTGTTTAATATAAGGTGAGGCTCTTGCGAGATATTGGAAAAGTACTTCGTTTTTGGAGTTGAAAGGACAAGACCAATGTCTTTTCATACTTGAGAACATTCATCAAGTATTATTTGCATATTATTGGCAGAAGGTGCCCTTATACAAGTGTCGTCTGCATAGCATATGATGGTGCATTCATCATTTGGTAGTCTGAGAGACTTGAAAAGCTTATCTATTAAGATGTTAAAGAGAAGGGGAGACAAAACTCCTCCCTGAAGAGTCCCCATTGTATGTATGTAACATCAGCCCTACCATTCATGAGTCTTTATATTTACATTACGTTTGTTATGGAATGTATGATACACCTTTGGGTTAAATGAAAACGGCTCGGGACGTGGAATTCTAAACGTATGATGCACCTTTGTGTTAAATGAAAACTGCCCGGGACGTGGAATCACTAAACGTATGATGCACCTTTGGGTTAAATGAAACTGCTCAGGATGTGGAATTCTAAACGTATGATGCACCTTTGGGTTAAATGAAAACTGCTCGGAACGTGGAATTTTAAACATATGATTCACCTTTGGGTTAAATAAAAACTGCTTGGGATGTGGCATTCTAAACGTATGATGCACCTTTGGGTTAAATGAAACTGCTCGGGACGTGGAATTCTAAACGTATGATATACCTTTGGGTTAAGTGAAAGCTGCTCTGGACGTGGAATTTTAAACGTATGATGCACCTTTGGGTTAAATGAAAACTGCTCGGACGTGGAATTCTAAATGTATGATGCACCTTTGGGTTAAATGAAACTACTCGGGATGTGGAATTCTAAACGTATGATGCACCTTTGGGTCAAATGAAAACTGCTCGGGACGTGGAATTTTAAACGTATGTTGCACCTTTGGGTTAAATGAAGACTGCTCGGGAAGTGGGATTCTAAACGTATGATGCACCTTTGAGTTAAATGAAAACTGCCCGGGACGTGGAATTTTAAACGTATGTTGCACCTTTAGGTTAAATGAAGACTGCTCGGGATGTGGGATTCTAAACGTATGATGCACCTTTGGGTTAAATGAAAACTGCTCGGGACGTGGAATTCTAAATGTATGATGCACCTTTGGGTTGAATGAAAACTGCTCGGGATGTGGAATTCTATTCATGTGAGTAAATAAATAATTTCCTAGTTTTCAGTAAGCTTTACAGAGTAGGTTACAGCGATAGTTCTTACATCTTCAATATCAAGTATTTTCCATCTGAAATGAGAGTATTCAACGTATTATGTGTGCTTGTTAGTCCCCAGTATAGAGGTGAAAACAGTATGGATGGGAAAGTAAGGCTAGATGCCTTTCCTAGCGCCCCATGGTGGGCTCGATTGCAGGTCTGTCAACCCCCTAGTATCGCACTCTGACCACCCGGCCACCGTATAGTCACCCACTGTGCATTTGAAATATTTGTTCCGGTTTTACGTCACGGACTCCCTTTTCAACCAAGGGCTAGGACAGTTGCCTTCGTGCAAAGGACTTGTTTTGGCAGATGTAGTCGTTACCCTGAGTGCATGCCCTTGCTAACCTCAGACCGTGACGAGTTCGCATGCGTCACGGTCTGAGGTTAGCAAGGGCATTCACTCAGGGTAACGACTACATCTGTCAAAACAAGTCCTTCGCAAGAAGGCAACCGTCCTAGCCTTTGGTTGAAAAGGGAGTCCGTGACGTAAAACCGGAACAAATACTTCAAATGCACAGTGGGTGACCGATTCATTATTTCAATTCGTTTTACCGGAGTACCGCAAGGTGGGTATGTTTACCTTTTATCAGAGCCTTAACTCTTGAAGAAACTTTTCCACCATTACATCTTCACATCTATTGGTAAATTTCTGAGACTGCTAAGACAACAAAGACTACGACACAAGGAAATGCCACTACCCTCTCCTTATCCTTAATCTTGGAAGATAACTTATACAAGCCATCTCAAGGAATTGATCGAGAAAACTCATGGGTAGTTCAGGGTGAGATCTGTAAATCTAGAATCCATTGAGCGAGGAA
>JAXCGZ010005726.1:142500-165000 GCA_037179515.1 Halocaridina rubra | reverse complement strand
ACGGTTTAAATTATCATTAAATTATGGCAATTTTATGTACATCTGCATCTTTTTGGGACCCTCTTTTACAAGTTTTGGGCAAAATATCTTATTAAGAAAATTTCTAAGATGCTTATAAAATATGTTGGGTGGATATTCATTTGCAACAAAGATACCAAGTAGGAAATCTATTTCATTGTGAAAATTAATATAAGTAAATGATAATCTATATGCTCTATATAACAATGTACAAAATGAATTATGTTTAAAATTTTCGTAGCAACAGCTTATGAAATTTACGCCAAGACCAGAAAATGATGGTTTTCTGTAAATGCTTATATCTACCTTGTTATTTTGTCTTATAATTTGCATATCTAGAAATGAGATTTTATTATCATTCTCTACCTCCATTTTAAACTTTATTTTATTGTGCTTGTCGTTCATATAGTCAAAAATCTTTTGGGCATGTTATTGTTTTCTGAAGATCACAAACGTATCATCAAAGTATCTTTTATAAAAAGTAGGTTTGAACTCTTCAGGACAATCATTTAACAAGGATGTTTCATGAAAATATAAAAATATGTTAGATAATATAGCGGTTAATGGACATCCCATTGCCAATCCATTAGTTTGTTTGTAGTAAATGTCATTGAATAAGAAGTATGAGTCTCCCACAGCTAAATTGAGCATTTTCTTTGTTGCAAATGGATATCCACCCAACATATTTTATAAACACCTTAGAAATTTTCTTAATAAGATTTTTTGCCCCAAACTTGTAAAAGAGGGTCCCAAAAAGATGCAAATGTACATAAAATTGCCATACTTTAATGATAATTTAAACTATTACATCAAAAAGCAATTAACTACAATTTTTTTAAGTTCCTTACCTGTGTAGGAAAACTGTGACTGTTCCAGGAGAAATACTCTGTTTGTCATTCTGTTCTTGAGATTAATTCATCTGAACAATTTTTCCTCTTGGTGTCAGTAAGTCGGCTGATGACTGGCATAAACAATGAAAGTTTCTTCAGAGATAACTGATTTATGAACCCCCTCTTACTGTCCTACAGTAAACAGTTTGGGTAAAATACTTTTGAAGTTTCTCTTTTTATTATTTTTATTATTATTATTATTACTATTATTATTATTATTATTATTATTATTATTATTATTATTATTATTATTATTATTATTATTATTATTGTTGTTATTATTATTATTATTATTATTATTATTATTATTATTATTATTATTATTGGCAAGGATTGGATATGAAGAACAACAGAATCATAAACGAGTCCTGAGGAAAGACCATCAAAAGCTAATACCTTTTATGAATTCTGTAAAGAGCGAGGGAAGAAGGAGGATGATAGGAATATAGAAGAGAGGGTAGAAAAGTGAAGATGAAAAAGAGAAGGATTAAAAGTAGGCACAGACAAATCAAAAAAATACGAAACAAAATGCTATTGAGTAGATCACTTATGTTATCGCTTCCCGTATTTACCCTGGGTATACGAAGGCACAATTTGGCATCCATGACGAAACATATCATTTCCACTCTCTACTCCACACTTCAAATGAAGATGACGTAACGTAAAATAAAACACATATAAGAAACTAAGCTTACAAACTTTAGATGGTCAATGAGTAACCCTCCAAAGCAAGGTAATACTTAAGTGATCAGTTTCTAAAGGTTTATGGCTCTTTCCCACGAGCTTCCAATGCATATAAAGGTATCATGTTAGCATGAGAAGTTGCTGGGTGGGACAAAAAGTGGCTTAGCACTCTGTGCCTAATACAATTCGAAACTTGTAAAGGGTGGTATAAACACTACATATCCTTTCTCCATAACTGAATTAAAACAAGATAACTAAAAGATTATGAGAGAGGTTACTTACTTGGAGTGTTTTATAAGGATATATACAAAAAGCACACTGTGCACTGACCCTAAATCATATTGATTCATGATTTAACAATCAGCAAGCTATGGCTTCTTGTCTGGATTAGACTGTCGAGGAGCAAAACTAGAGAGGTTAAAACCTGCCATAGGTTCATGCAATACACCCTCGAGAGCAACCAAACATTGTGCAAAGGGATTCTGGACGACACTACGTGTATTGGGAATTATATAATTTTCCATATGAGTTTATCCACATTTTCCTTAATAACTTAAGATCAATATGCATTATGAATAAGTTATGCATTTTTATGTATTTTGCTTTTGCTCTTGACCTATGGACCATGTCACTCACGTTTATCTTATGAATTTATTTATGTATTTTTACATTTCAGGTGTCCTCGAGACGAGGACAGCGGCAGCGTGGGGTCATGCAGTCCCCCACCATCCCCCCTTACCTCGGCCCCCTCCCCCGCCGCCCCTCCGACGACAGCTGACAGCGAGGCTCCATCCCCCCCTCCACCCACCCCGCCCACCACCCTCCAGGAATGTCATGGCCACCCTGGCCTCATGCTCTCTGGCCTCATGGGACTTCCTCTTCGACCTCTTTGTGCTGCCGAAGCCGTTGAAATAGAGGGAGAGATGGTGGGGGTGGAAGTTCCAGAGGAGGCCGAGTTGGACCCAGGAGTTGCTGAACTCTTGGGCACCGGAGAAGAGAGAACAGCTGCCATGAGAACCTCCCAGCGGTTTTATCTTCGTCTTGTTCAATGGCTGGGTCGGAAAAGACGTCCTGGAAGGACACTCAGATCAACAGAACTTCATGCTAAAGTTCATTACGGCCTTAGAACAGATGCTCCAGCCCATGACCCCAAAACCGCTCGCAAGAGGTTTGCCGATCTCATCCGTAGAGCAGCTCGTGGTGGCTCATGGGAAGAAGGTCGAACTCTTTTGGTACAACAAGAGAGCGGGTATTCGTCCCCTAACATATCAGCTCAGCATACTCCTACCGCCCATCATCGCCTAGTTAACCCTCCAGGATATATGCGGAGATCCTTAGAACTCTCACCAAGCAGAGCAGCTCCCTCAACTAGACCTCGAATGTCCCTCCCAGCAGATCACCTTCGGCGCACCTTAGACGGTCGTTTTTCTGCTCAAGCTGCCGAACGCAGACGCCGATTATCCCGCGGTAAAACTATCAGTCAAGATGAAGGCTTCCCTCCGGCACCTCCCCAAACCTTACCTACTCCACAAGAAGCAAGTGGCGGGACTGTCAGTGGAGGAAACGCAAGACCTAACACTCCTTTAGTCACAAGTGCAAGGAGAATGTCCAGACCAGGCTCCTCTAGCAGAGAAGAAAGCACAGGCGAAGAAAGTGGCTTTGAAGAGGAGGAACCTGTGGAAGTTAGAGTTCCACCATTGGTTCTTGAGGAGAGAAGAGACTCAGGGTCATCTACCACACAGACTGCAACGAACCATGACCCTCTGGTAGAATGGTCAATTTCATGGGACCAGTTACGATTTGGCCATGTACTCAGAAGAGGATCAACTACAAATATTTACAGGTATAATAGTATAACATTTCTGAGCTCACTGATTCAATGACAGTTAAACTATCGATATAGAAATGTGAAGATATCCATCTTAGAAATTACTTTTACAAATTCAAAAACATTCAGTTCAAAATATTCATTATATCTGCATGCTATAACTGCAAAATTTAAATGAACATTCACATGAATTATATTATGTTTCTTTCAAGGGGTCGTTGGCATGGTGATGTCATGATTCACACCTTTGACGGGTCAGATGCAACAACAGAGAGGCGTTTCTGGGACTTAGTAGGAAGCCTCTCCATGATCCGTCATGAAAATATTGTTCTCTTTATGGGTGCCTGCATGGTACCACCCAACTTAGCGATTGTCACAGGAGTACGGAGAGGGAAGTCCCTTCATCAGCACACCACATCCCGAGGGTCCATTCCATATCCATCTCGAGTTAACATAGCAAGACAGGTAAAGGTGTCTCTAAAAGGATGTAGCTAAATAATATTTGAACATATATTATGAAGTAAGAGCACATGTATAGTAAGGCCTACATAAGCACTAGTAGTTTAGCAATTTTCTAAATATGCAGTCCAGCAAAATATAGAGAACACTTTAGTGATTATTCAAAATACAAATGTAAACTTTTGAATGACTACATAGGCTATGCAAGTATGTTTCCATGGTATTTTCGCATTCTCAAATACATCAGTTAAGCTCATTCTTAGAAGAGAGTAATAGATTCCTTTCCAGAAGATAGGCATTGTCAGGTGACAATAAAATACAACTGGATATTATAAAAAAAAAAATATAGTGACGGTTTCAACATTTTTAATTCCCCATATAATCACCAGTCTCAAAAATCAATTAGTAGCTAAGAGAAATCAAAACACTCTGAAATAAACCTTGAAGACCCAAAAGGATGTACGTATTTATGTAATAATAGCTTTCCTATTTCTTCTTTCAGGTAGCACAGGCCATGTCCTACTTGCACTCAAGGGGCATTATCCATGGACGTCTCAATTCCCGTAACGTGTTCCTGGAGGCAAAAATCAAGCTCAGTTTGTTGGACCACAGTATGGCTGAATCAGGCCCTACAGGCGAGCATACAGGATGCTTAGCTCAAGGTCTTCTAACCTATCTCCCACCTGAGGTAAGGCATTTTGTTTCAGTCATTCATTACCAATTCAAATAAAGGGTTTCAACACTTGGTTTACTCTTACCAACATCCTTATGATTGTATTCAATATAAAAGAGTATATACACAAAATTCCAGGAAGGTTTTATAAAATTTCCCTAAATAGGTACCATGAAATATAATGAACAAAATAAATTTTTGTGTGCTTTTATTAAAAGGACATAAACTGAGTCAAAGTTCAACATTGTCTCGAGTTTGTTTCCATGAAGATGGCGGATATCAACTATAATGTACATAGAAATGCTTTCCTGAAACAATGCCCGCACAGCCACAGGTACATTATACTATTTTTTTTTTCACCATGCGCCTGAGTAGATAGTTCTCTATCTGTCGGCTGACCATAGTCAGCCATGCGTTGCTAGAGCAAAGAGGTTTTCTTCCAGTGTCTTGCTAGGACTATCCTGGAAACCCTCCCCATTTATCCGGGCTTGGGACTGGCATTGAGCTAAGCTGGCCTGCTTAACCCAGTGGCTGATTGCTTAACCCAGTGGCTGGGTTACTTTATACTATAATGATGAAAAAAAAAAGGAATGCTTAAAAAAAATCTTTTTCCATGGTAGAAAAGGAATTTACTTTTGTACGAAAGCATATCCATTAACATATGGGAATACAAGTTGGCTAAGTACCAGCTGCAGGGAAGTGATATGGATTCATTAGCACAATGTTAACATATAACAAATTCAATAGCATATTATTTAATGTTACAGATGATGCGAACAGTAGAGATCTCACCTCCACAAGTTACTGTTGTGGCTCCAGCAACTCAACAGTCTGATGTGTATATGTATGGGACTCTTCTGTATGAACTGTTCGCTGAAGCATCACCTTTTGCTACTCAAAATCCACATGCTGTCATTTACCAAGTGGGCACGGGAAGAAGGCCTTCTACGGGAGATCTACAATGTACCCAAAACCTGAAGGTAATGCCAATGTTCTACACCACTAACCATTTAAACACACTTAATGGCACTGAGTATGAATATTTTTTTTATCATTACAATACGCATCAAACTATGTACACAAAACTTGAAGGTAATTAATTACACAATGAGTGAACAATATTTCTTTCAAAGGAACTGACAGAGTGAAATCAGACCCTGAAGGTATTTCATTATGAATAAAGGCAACTTTCCAATGCACTTGATATGATGTACCCAAAAGGTAAAAGTGATGAGAGTATATATCAGCACTCATCTCTTTAATGCAGTTGAATCAATGAAGATATGATGCTCATGACAGTGCATGAGTAATAAACCTCTTAAATCACTAAAAACAATACACCCAAACTTTTTAAGATAATGACATTGTGTTTTAACACCAACCCATTAAATAACTTGAAGCAATGTATCCAATACCTAAAGATAATGACTATTATATACATCCTTCCAGTGCACTTGAAACTTTAAAATAATATCACAGTGCAAGTACAGTCACACATCCAATGTACTTGGTATACGTCTTTTATAATTCACTTTCGCCTCATATTATCACTCATCTAGCAGTTGTGTTTACATCTTTGCTCATGCCGACACCTTGAATGTTGTTCTGTACATAAATGTACATAATGCAAACATATTTATGCTGCGTTCAATGAGCGCACCGCATCGCTTTTCTCTGTTATGTTTTTTATTATCTACTAAACTAAAATATTTATTATCCAGCAATGAAAATCCTATTGCATATATACATGTATAACGTCAGAGAAAGAGATAATTATGTATCTGAATAAATTATAGGTAACAAAATAAATTAAAATGCATTGTATCCACTCTTCAATCAAGATATCCGTGCACTGACCATTCTCATCGACTATGGACACCAGCTTTTAATACCTTTAGAGACATCAGTTATATTTATGAATTGCTTTAGCACTACTGATATTACAAATATTTTGCAGCTTAATATGAGGTCGTCCAAGTGTCCTGTCATTGTTGTCAAATTCATGGCTGGACAATAAATAGTAACTTAAAAATGGAGGTTTTATCATACCTTACCAAGTATTTCAGTCTTTAATTTTAGATGTTCTCTACCAGCTACACAAGTGAAGAGCTCTTTAATGAGTGAAGATCCTTTTTTTTCAGACATTGATAAATGAGTGTTGGGATACGCAAGCAGCACAGAGGCCTGTATTTCCTGACATTCTCCGGACTCTGCAACAGACCTTATCCCTCCATCGGGCTCACTCTACATCTGAACCTGAGAGACTAAACCGCATTGGTGTTTCCAACAGAATTTCTTGCTGACAGGAGCTGGGTAGGCGGCCACCACCCCCTGGTCGCTCACTAACAGAGGAAACAATTAAAGATACATTCCAAGGGGATTCATTCATAAAACTGGCTTAAAAGAAGAAAAAAAGAGCCATTAGAATAACAGTGAAACGAGAAAATATAGGCTGCAACTGATAGCATGATAGCAAAGAGATTAAGAGAATTCCAACTAACCACTACTGTACATAAATATCCTTAAATATTCAAAACTTATGTTAATGTTATCCAGACTGCATTTAGATTACTTAAATGTTCTCTATTTATTTTGGAGGGGATACTGTGCAATAATAGTGAATTGTTAATAGTGCACAATGCTGGGTAGCCAAGTTAACCATTAACTATGAGAGAAAGATTTATCAGTAGTATATATACTTTACATATATATTTAATGCACACTCTCCCTCTGATCTGCATTTTGAAAAGATCAGAGAGAGAATTTCCATTATATATCAACAATGTTTATCATTATCGAGTACTATCTGTAAGAGAAAAAAAAATGACTCTCGAAAGTACTCTTGCATAAGTGTGAAGAAAACCTAATATACTCAAGTCAATATCTCAAGCAAGGTATAGCACTTTCTCTTACGACTTAAGCTTAACCCATAGATTCTTTTTATTCCTAATACTTGGAGACTATCCTCAACAGTTCCGAGCCCTCAGAAGAGGTCGAAACCTCCTATCCTATTAAACCTCATCTGCTCAAATGACTATATAAGGTCCCCACTAGTCTTATACTAAAAGAAGAAGCTATCTGAAACCAAAGTATAGTTACACTTACTCGTACAATACCTAACACTAACCTTTGCTTCAGGCTGCACTGTATTTATCTATAGGGTCCCAGTGGCCCCAATTTCTTACTCTGTCTTCCACAAGCTCAAGGTTCCCTTAAAAAGGAAATTTTTAAAATGAGATTAGCTCCAGTATTATTAGCCATGAACGTTTCCCTCGAATTGTGGACTGTAATTTCAAGTTTTAAAAGAGTTTACTGCCCAGTGCTATTCACTCCCTCCCTACCGCCACAAAAGAGGTGAAAACCATGACCGGCCATTAAAAGTAACTGGATTGACCCAAAAGTTCTAAACACTTTATTGTTTAATATATAAATTATAAATATAAAGATATGGGTGTCTCTGGAATAATAAAAAAAAATACGTTCACCACTTTTTACTCCCATACATATATTTTAAACAAATATGGTATCGCACAATAATCTTTTTCCATATTATTCTTTTAATTTAAGACAGAATTGGCTTAAATTCAAGTAACCAAATTTTTCTAGTGTATATTGCCTTGGACTCATCTCTAAAGCGAGTGGAAATATTTTCTAGAGAAATTCACATCACATGATATTTTTCTGTAATATTTTAAATCCTGAGCTCCAAGATGTAGCCTCTGGAGGACTTATTTCCTTCATGACTAATATCGAGGCATTATCCTTCATAAACCAAAGTTCAAGTACTCAAAGCTAGGTTGCTGATAGATACTCATAATATTAAGTAGATTAAGTTACAATTTGTTCTTCATTTATAAGTTGGTTAAATATTTATGGTACCCTGATATGATATTTGCATAATTTGTGTTCTTTCTATAGTATGGTCTGTACTTCCTCCGGTTCTTTTCAGTCCAATTTCAGAATTAAATTTTAGTTTGTCAATACCCAACAGGTTTTTATATACGATGTCTATGAAATGATATTTTTTTTTTTCAATTTCATCTGGCCACCTTTTGTGGCTTTTTTTTTTTTTTGCCAGATTTCAAAAGCATTACTAAGCGATATATTCGAATATGCTCTGTGTACATTTTATTATTTTACAACAATATACAGCTTTTATTATTTACATAGTTCCTGTAGCTATTCAAATATTCGTCAAGACTATAATTTACCAGTTTCCAAAGGCATTTCTGCATGAAACTTCTATGAATAGGTTCTCGTCTAGTATTAGTACACTTTTGCTCTTATTGACAGAAATTTCAGAAGAGCTGAACTTCTGCATATCGTACCTGCGTTTTAACAAGGCGCTAGAGTGTTTGCTTAGTAGGGGATGTGGGTTATAGTAAATGCCTCGCGTCTTGATCTCTCTACCACATATTAACAGCATAGTTTATTATCTCCTTTTTATTGACTGCTATTCTACCCTTCAGCTTCTCTGTGTGCTCATGGTGCTGTTATTTCCACCAAATCCTTTTCATAACCATTGGTGTAGCCATTAATCCTGCTAAGTTTCCTGGGATTACCTCCATTCTAGGAAAAATCTAACTTTATAGGCGCAGTATGAGGCGGGTTCGAACTTACGTTCTCATGCTACACCATGGCAATAATACAAAAAATCTGTACATCATTTGGACGCTTTGGTACACCATTTATACGTACAATTGTTCACGAGCAGCTTAATAAATTTATTTAGGTGTCGATTTCAGCAAAATTCTTCACTTTAATTTAGCGAAAATCACTAATCTTATCCAAGTTATCATGAATTATTTGTATATATCAAGGTCCTGATAACTTGTGCCCAAATGATTTGGAATACTGGCGTCAGACTGGAATAATGGCAATTTGACTCTTGCGTTCAAATGAAAAGAAACCATTAAAAACACTAGAAACGATTGATAAGTTTTGCTTAATTAAGTAAATTTTTTTTTTCATACATCCTTTTTATGTTATATTAACATATTGCAGTGTCGTAATTTCTACAGTTCTGTGAACGTGTATATGAGAGTATATATATATATATATATATATATATATATATATATATATATATATATATATATATATATATATATATATATATATTCTTAAATGAACATCTATGACTTTCCTTAAGCATTCCCTCTTTATAGGCACAGCTACAAGACCAAAGATATGGATTTAAGAGAACAATAGTAGCTATTCATTTGTAACTGCAGGTATTTAGATAATCATCATTACAATAATCGTTAACGGTCTTCAGAAATAACATTCAGTAGTAAAGAATTATAAACTATTTGCAGTAATTATCAACAACGATAATGATACTCAATAATAAGAATCTTCAGTAGCCTAAAACAATAATCGTTAGCTGTAATTAAGCATTTGTAATTGCAGTTATTAATAACAAAGACCATAATAATAATACTAATATTAAGAATTAATTCCTCCATAGATATAATAAAGATAACTGATAATTATAAGTGACATAATATTTTGCACTTTACAATGTTTCTCCATCGATTTGGAGGCTGCTTTTTGGCTTAAGTTCAAAGTTTACTGGAGAGTTACCTTTCCTGACAGCTACCCTTACCATTTACCAGAATCTAGGACCGGTACCGAGTCGAGTTGGCTCGCTCCCTCAATCTTTGGACTGATAACCAAAAAATTTTGAACTGTTTTATTACAAAGGTTGGAAAGATTTGTCACCACTTTACCTGGCTCTAGTTATGGGCTGTGTATAAATCGACAACGGGGTACTTTGTTATACTTAATGAGTACAGCTATACCTAATATATTTGTTAATATTGCAATTAGAATCAATACTGTAATTCAATATATATATATATATATAT
Source organism: Halocaridina rubra (assembly GCA_037179515.1). Taxonomy (NCBI): domain Eukaryota; kingdom Metazoa; phylum Arthropoda; class Malacostraca; order Decapoda; family Atyidae; genus Halocaridina; species Halocaridina rubra. The sequence continues at coordinate 154,578 of JAXCGZ010005726.1, read as the reverse complement.
ATATATATATATATATATATATATATATATATATATATATATATATATATATATATATATATATATATATATATATATATATATATATATATATATATATATATATATATATATATATATATATATATATAATTTCCATTTTATCTCGCAAATATATACTATTACACAGGTGGCATAGAACAAAATAATACTTTTTTCAGAATGTTGACTCTTAAGGAAATACATGTTGGCTACATTATTTAACAAAAGTTGTAAACTAAAAAGGTAGGATGTTGGCTATATTGTTTTTGCGTTCACAATATGATACCAAGGAACTTTAATGTATAAGTTTAAGGAATACAGAATGTTGGCTATATTGTTTTTGCGTTCACAATATGATACCAAGGAACTTTAATGTATAAGTTTAAGGAATACCGGATGTTGGTTATATTGTTTTTGCGTTCACATTATAACAAAAATCTCTAATGAATAAGTTTAGGGAATACAAGATGTTGGTTATATTGTTTTTGTGTTCACTCTATGATGCCAAATAATGTATTCTAGTATATGGAATGGGGAATGAAGTTTTCTGTTATCAGTAACAATGGGTAACAAAGCTAAAAACATTCATTGCAGTCTCTAACAACACATACAGCTGTTTCAGAAGTTTTAAATAATCATCCAGTATTTATAAAGAACACAACGTTAACCTGGAAATGCTTTCCATAAGCTAAATAATAGAGGGTCATGAGAATACATTACGCAATGTTAATTACCACGTGGGTATTCCCAATCCTGGTTAAAACTAAAAGAAAAAGAGATTGATAATAATAATAATAATAATAATAATAATAATAATAATAATAATAATAATAATAATAATAATAATAATAATAATAATAATAATAATAATGATAATAATGATAATGATAATGTTTATAATATATTTCAAGTTACATATGCTTCACAAGCATGGAGTATAACGTGTTACCAAGGACAGATGTATGGCGTATAAAGTGTTACGAGTGACTGATATTATTAATACAATTCTTGTTTCTTTGGATTCACTCAGTATTGTATTGTATATGACAACTGTATATATAATCATTTAATGTTACTGAAACTTGACTGTCTGTATATTTTATGATTTTATGGTTGTTATTACTAATACTGATGTATAACCTTGGCAAAAGCGAGTAATACCAGGATTGATGAAGACTAGAAAATGAAAATATGTAATGAAAGAAAGCTTCTTTTCGGCTAGAAAACTATCACTTATCAACATCCTAGTTCGAATTTAAATGTCATTTCATACAAAATGCTTCAAAAATACTGAACATTTGGCCAAGAAATCATAATAGGGTTTTAAAGAATAGCTCCTTTTGAGAAAAAAATGAAATTAAAAATCAGAGAGAGACATTTGTCACACTGATAGCCTGTCATGTATAAATATTGACGTTAAAACAGGAAAACTAAACTTTTTCATATTTACACACATGGACAATGAAAAAAAACAAAGAGAATTTAAACCTTGTATTTTTAGAGATGCCAATTCGTAAGTCAAGCTATTTTTGAATGAATACTAAGTATGATTATATTAAGGAAGAGTCTTTGGCCCGATTTCTTAAACAGTGTAAACCTAGGATACCATATTGTTAGTTAGCTAGACACACACAAATGGATTTCATAAACGCATCTGACGCTGTTCTGTGTATGGCTAGGATCCCGTACGGAATCCTAGCTATACACAGAACCGCGTCAGATGCGTTTATGAAATCCATTTGTGTGTGTCTAGCTAACTAACAATATGGTATCCTAAGTTTACACTTTTTAAGAAATCTGGCCTATGTGTGTACATCTGTATTAGACAACTCTAAACTCTACATTTATTTCACTTTGTTAGGTGTTTTATGATTAATATTTCATCAGAGAATGTTAATTAGGCCAGCCACTGTAGATGACATTTTACCTTTAGTTTTTTCTTGCCCATTACTAGAGGCTCTGAAATAAAAGAAAAATATTGAGTATAGATAATGCAAAGGCACGTCTTCAATAAGGCGCCTAAATTATTAATAGATATATATGAAGCAGATATTACTGCTTATTCATTACAGTGAGGTTAATAAATCACGCTTTCAACTGACTGGACAGCATCTGATTGGTTAACTACTGAGGGTACAGGAGTGTGATACGCTCAGAGGGTTTACACCCCAGCAGGCATCCACTTACATGCTTTCCTGTGTCAATGAAGGAAGAAAAAACTACATTTGCAATACCAAGGTAACAATATCATCTACCCAGGCTCCAAGTGCTGAATAATTAGGGTCTATATACCCAGAATCATTATGTCTTGAATGTTGGTAGGGGTTGACATTGGCAGGTGAAGAAAAAACTTTGCATTAAATTGCGTTTTTATGTAACGAAGTTCTTTAGTCATCTCAGTTTTCAGCCCCACTCTGTTTATTAAGCCTTAAGTAAATGTGTAATAAGGTTGTGACTCCTTTGTATATAGCGATTAATGGTATTCATCCTCTCCACTGGACAATCCTTCATTTCTATTATCAATAGGCTTAAAACTCTTCGTGTTGCATACAAACACGGCGATCATTATACATTAAACATTATACATAATGTTGAAAATGTATGAAATTCTATATTTTCTTATTGTTGTCACTATTTGTATACTCAATGTAATAATAAAATATAACTACCAAGCCGTGTAATTGTTTTCACAGGTTGCATGAATGGAATATGAACGACTGATACTTCGTGTTGAATAATGATGTATAAGATAATATTAATACAGATCTCATGTGTGATTTTCGGTGTGATTTATTCAGGCAGGATTTCTCGTATTTTACATTCTCTCTCTCTCTCTCTCTCTCTCTCTCTCTCTCTCTCTCTATATATATATATATATATATATATATATATATATATATATATATATATATATATATATATATATATATATATGTATATATATATATATATATATATATATATATATATATATATATATATATATATATATATATATATATATATATATATATCTAGCTATCGATCTATCTATCTTTTCAAATGTTAATAATGCACATACAATAAGGTTATCAAATATCTGTACGTTAGTGTATGGTGAGTGTATATAATATGTATGCACATTTACAGTGTGTATGTACGCGTTGTCTTGTATGTACACAATAATATGCTATTGAATGAAGATTATTTTTTTTATTTTTTTTTATTAGGATATGTGTCTCTTTTCACAAAATTCTTTATAGTTCTCTCCTTATAACATTTGGAAAATTTATATTTGAACCAATTATTCCTATTAATGACATTCATTTTATTGGTTTTTATATATTTTTTTTCTTTAAGGCAGCTTTGTAACACTCACCATCTCTATCTCTTTCACTTACTTATATACTTTCTCGGTGCCCGGGCACGATGTCGGCAATTTTCTCTACCTGTTCCGAAGTCACGTTCAGAATAGAAAAAAATCTTTAATTTCAATCCATTTCTTTATAAATTTACTAATTTTCTAAAGCAATGAAAACTAAAATTACTTATTCTTTTGAGAATAATTTTGATAATCTGCTTTCCAATAACGGGGGATCAGGTTGAAACACCTTAGTACTGATACGAAATAGGGAAGATATTTTTTGGTTGGTAATTATATTAATAGATATTATGAATCAAGTTTTTATTTCCTTTCTTTTCCATTATTATTCATGAAAGAAAAATAAAACAATGAAAGTTTGTATTTAATTTCAGCTATATTATTGTGGATATATTGCTAAATTCCTTTCAAACGAAATTTATGCAACATATTTTGAGGCGTTATCGCATAATAATAATTATACTACTAATAATAATAGTAATAATAATAATAATAATAATAATAATAATAATAATAATAATAATAATAATAATAATAATAATGATAATAATAATAATAGTAATAATAACAACAACAACAATAATAATAATAATAATAATAATAATAATAATAATAATAATAATGAAGAAGAAGAAGAAGAAGAAGAAGAAGAAGAAGAAGAAGAAGAAGAAGAAGAAGAAGAAGAAGAAGAAGAAGAAGAAGAAGAAGAAGAAGAAGAAGAAGAAGAAGAAGAAGAAGAAGAAGAAGAAGAAGAAGAAGAAAGCTTACTATAAGGGAGAAAGAATTCCTGCTTCGTATTCTTTGTTTGTCTTTGAAGAGTGAAAAAATTTAAGATATGGGGGGTGGGGATAAGGTATGCCCTACTCTCTCTCTCTCTCTCTCTCTCTCTTTATATATATATATATATATATATATATATATATATATATATATATATATATATATATATATATATATATATATAAGAATAAAACTATCATGAAAAGAGGTAAAAAAAAAAGTATATGGGCTAAGACGAAGACCCACTACCTCGCTTACTCTATTAAGAGCTTGGTTACCTTAATAGCTAGCATGGGAAAAGAGGTATTCATTGAGAAAAAGAAAAAAAATTAATAATATGCAGATTAGAATATTGCAAATAAGACAATACCTCATTCCTCTCTTATTATATTATGGAGATATGAATTGTTATTAGCATTTCTATACTCTCTCTTTCTCTCTTTTTCTCTCTCTCTGCTTCTTGTCTGTACCACGTGTCCTGCAAATATGTCAATAAAATTGTATTTTGTCTAAAAGTTTCTCAGTTTTATTATCCTTTACTTTGTGTGTTGTATGAAACGTCTAAGCTTCATATTTTGCAATTTTCTCTCTCTCTCTCTCTCTCTCTCTCCCTCTCTCTCTCTCTCTCTCTCTCTCTCTCTCTCTCTCTCTCTCTCTCTCTCTCTCTCTCTCTCTCTCTCTCTCTCTCTCTCTCTCTCTCTCTCTCTTTATATATTTAGAAGCTCATCCACAACAAAGTTTCCATAAAGATTCTAGGCTGAACGAAAAATTCATAAATATAAAAGGGTTAGAATGCAGGGTCTTTTGTTCTCAGATTCAGTGTGAGTGGTATAACAGCTGAGTTAAGGTAGTGGACGATTCTTGGCAAATAGATTGTAGATGTAATGGAAGAATATATCAGTTGAGAATATATTCTTTGAATATTTGCACAAATATGGACAGAACTCTCTTGCTTTTAAATGAGATATCTGCATATGGTTTTATTGAGAAAATTTGCTGGATTCCAAAAAATACTGGAAATTGACATGCAGGTACTACCAACTTCGATGGTAATGATGACATTACATATTTACGAATCTCCTGGAGGACTTTAATCGTAGTTATGTAGGATGTAGATGGGTTAAAGTCAATCCTAAACTACCAAATACAGGGAATAATATTCTGCTTAGGTAAGATTTGCGACTTCGGTGAATAAACAGCGACAAGGGTACCTCATTTCGTTACAGCACTGGAAAGAATTATCGGCCTTCAAACGGTACAAGAACCTATAATATTGAGCTGCATATTTAAGCATATTCATAAGCAGATGATTTTCTTTTTCAAGAGAAAATGCCAGACTCGACGACTCTAAAAAACATCAATAAGTTTAAGCATTCATTCGGATGAATGATGTTTGAATTCGTGGTTCGATTAAGGAAAGCGACTCGACTGATGAACAATTCCCACATTTCTCTTATAAATACCCTTATATCTCCTTATGCAAAAGGAAATTTTTGCATAAAAGGAAAAAACTCACAGAACAATTTACACTTATTATTTCTGTCGAGTTAGTTATTCATTGAATTTAATCACCTAATGCTTAAGCTCCCGGATAAAATTATATTGTAGACACCATATTTCTTCTTTATATACATTCTTGAAAAATATGTACACGGCTTATATCAATACTGTAATGAAAAAAAAAATAAGAGGGAAGGACACCTGAGAAACGAAATATAGGCTAGACCACGGGTTCTCAAACCGGGGTTTGCAGGAAGTTTTCCAGAGGTAATTAGATGGCTCACGAAAAGTATTTCAAACAGTAATTTTTCAGAGAGAAAGAGAGAAAGGTGATGACGAAAATGTGTGCTGTATTCATTCTAAAGTGTTTGTGATTTCGATGCTACTACTTAATAAAGTCATTATAATTTCAATAATTTTACGATTTCCATTGCAGTACCAATGTATACTGCATTAGTCTTACTATATTACTATTCTACATTTACTGTCAGAGTAATGAGTGTACGGGTAGGTGCTTTTATAGCTGGCAGGGTACTTAACGGGAAAGAGTTTGAGAACCCCTGGACTAGATAATATAGACCGGCATAAAATTCACTTCGAGAAAAGCATGATCCATCCTTAACTGCATCGATTTCCACAGTAAAATATACAACGCAAGATATTACCCATACTTTTGATTTCATATGAGTAAAAATTTGAATTAAACACACACTCTTCTGTGCTTTCCCCTCTTGGTAAATATGACCGCACTGTGATCTCAATCTCTTCCATTTTTGCTCCTCCTCCATCAGTTCCTACTACTCAGTGCCGCCATTGGCACTTTGAGCGTACCCAATGTGAAGATTTGCGTAATTTCCTCTTTGACTTCCTGTGGGATGATTACTGCTTTTGGTCCCAAACCCTGATCAGGTATCCCTAAAAGTTGCCAAGATTATAACCTTGGGAATGGAGAGGTTCATCCCCTCATCTATGAAAATATTTTCCCCCTAATCCTTGATTTGACTGTTCCTGCTTTATGGCTATTCAAGCCAGGAATCAAGCTTACCGGTCGTATCATGCTTCTCCTTCTGTTTTAACTCATCCGTTTTAATTACAGCTAGGAATCACTGTACTGCTCAGATTCGAAGGTCTAAAGCTTCCTTTATAAGAAGGAAAGTTGATGACCTTAAGTCCTCTCCTACTGATAAATATTTTTGCTCCTTAGCCAAAAACCTCTCCAAAAATTCTTTAACTCAAGCTTTCCCCCTCTCTTTCATTCTGAAGATTCTATAGCTTGCTTTCCCACTGACAAAGCCACTCTCGTTGGCTCTCATATTTCTGCCAATTCTTCCATAAACGATCCTAGCGCATCTGTCCCTCAATCTTTACCCCTTTCTAACCCTATGCCCTCCCTTATCCTTTCTTCACTCAAAGATCATTAAGTTCTTTACTCTCTATAGACGAACTAGGCATCTGGTCCTGACGTTATTGCTTCAATGTTCCTTAAGGAGATTACAGATGAACTGGCTCCCGTGATTTGCCATCTTCTTCGCCTCATTCTTTTAACCAGCATCAATCCTTCATCCTAATAGCAAGCTCCATTACAACCTGTTCCTAAAATGAGTGATCACTCTATTCCTTCGAATTACCGACCTATTGCCCTAACCTCATCTTTCGCTAAAGTTTTTGAAACTTTGCTCAATTCTCACTTCTTTAAACGTCTTGAATCTAACTCGCTTATCTCCGATCACCAGTATGGCTTCCACAAGGTAAGATCAACTAGTGACCTCCAGTCCTATCTTACTCATGTACAGTCATGTTCTCTGAAGATCTATGGGGAATACTTCGTCGTTCCCCTTGATATCTCTAAGGGCTTTGACAGAGTCTGGCACAAGGCTCTGTTTGGCAAACTCCCTGCTAATGGATTTACTCCATCTCTCTGATCTCTGATATCCAGTTTTCTTTCAGACCATGTTATGCTTGTGATTGTTGACGTTGCAACGTCTAGCCCATTCCCTGTTACCGGTGGTGTTCAGCAGGGCTCTGTTCTTTCACCTACTCTGCTCCATCTCTTCATCAATGATCTTCTTCAGTCCCCATCCACCTTTCTTTTTCACGCCATTGCCGATGATTCTACCCTTCTTTTTTCCTTTGCCTTTTTTTTCACAACCTTCCTCTACTACTCGTAATCAGTATTAGAGGGAATCCGAGTGGAGCACCCAAAATTTAGTTAAATTTAATGCCTCCATGACACAGATTCTACTTATCTCTTTATATTCTTCTCCTCGTGATAACCTATTATCTTTGAAACTAACGAAATTTACCCTCTTAATTCTGTCAACATATTAGGAATCCAGATAGCCTCCAACTTATCTTGGAGGAGTCACATTATCGAAATTTCTACATCTGCTTCCAAAAATGGGGGTTCTATTTCGTTTTCGTCATTACTTTCATTCTTTACAGTTACTTAATATTTATAAAGATCTTATCCGTCCCTACTTAAAATACTGCTTGCACTTCTGGGTTACTTCTTCGTATACCTATCTCCTTGATAGGGTTGAATCTATGGCAGTCAGACTCATTAATGACCCTTCTCTTACTTTTAATCAGGATTCTCTATCTCTTTGCCGTAAGGTATCATCCATTTCTCTTTTCTATTACTACAGCTTCCATTGCTGCTCTGATGTGTTGGCGAGTTGTATCCCTCCCCCACCGCTGAGGCCATGTAACACTCGCCAAGTGGCCACGTCTCACAGGTATTGTGTGGAGATTTGTAGCTTGCAGATTGGTTGGTGCAGTGACTGGTTCTTCCCATCTACCTCCAGACTCTGGAACTCTCTTCCCCTTCTGTCTTTTCTAATTCTTATAACCTATTATCCTTCAAAAAACGGATCTATCATCATCTCAGGGCCTAATCCTGCCATATCTCTAGGTCAGTACTTCGACTATTCTTTCAGTCTGTTCTTTTCCTAATAAGTATCTTTACCTCATCTCTGTCTTGTCCTTAACCTTTAATTTCTTCTTCATATTAATGTTTTCTTTGTACACGGGCATTTATTGATGAGGGCAATTTTCTTATCTGTCCCGGTGTCACACTCATAAAAAAACATTCACTCACACACACACACACACACACACACACACACACACACACACACACACACACACACACACACACACACACACACAAGGCTAAAGAGAGCGGATGGAAGCATCACTGAGACGGACGAAGAGATCTGCAAAGAATTGAACAAGGAGTTTCAGTCAGTATTTACAGTAGAAAATACCCCACCCCCTCAGATTGCAGTGATAGATGCTCAAGGGCCGGTATTAGAGAACATCAACCTTACAGCCACAGAGGTATGCAAAGCGCTGATGGATTTAGATGTTCATAAAGCTACAGGTCCTGATGACATATCCCCTCATGTGCTTAAAAAATGCGCAAACACAATATCAGTGGCACTAAGTATCATATTTAAGGAGTCACTGGAGTCGGGGGAGATTCCAAGATGCTGGAAACAAGCATATGTGATACCTATCTTCAAAAAGGGAAGGAGGGATACGGCTCTGAACTATAGACCAGTTTCCTTGACCAGCATAGTTTGCAAAGTTATGGAGAAACTACTAAGGAAACATATCTCTTTTCACTTGGAATCCTTCAACTTTTTGTCAGTGAGGCAACATGGCTTCAGAGAAGGTAGATCAACAGTAACAAACTTATTAGAATTTTATGATGAGGTAAGCCAAATCTTACAGGAAAGAGAGGGCTGGGCAGATTGCATATTCCTAGACTTCCAGAAAGCGTTTGACACTGTTCCACATGGGAGACTTATTAGGAAGCTGCAATCAATGGCTAGAATAGGTGGAAATGTCTTGGAATGGATAAAAACTTACTTAGAAGGAAGGGAACAGAGGGTTAGAGTAAGACACTCAGTGTCTGAATGGAGAAGAGTTAGTAGTGGAGTTCCACAGGGTTCAGTTTTAGGGCCACTTTTGTTCCTTGTATATGTAAATGACCTACCAGAGTCTGTAAATTCATTCATGAATATGTTTGCAGATGATGCAAAGATTGTGAAGAAAGTAAAAAACGAGAACAATGGTAGAGAACTTCAGGAGGATCTAAATAAGCTGCATGAGTGGTCAGAAAAGTGGCTAATGAAATTCAGTACCTCAAAATGCAAGGTAATGAGAATGGGTACAAGTGCAAGAAGGCCCAAGCTTGACTACTCGGTGGCTGGAGTACAACTTCAAGAGACAGAAAATGAGAGAGATCTAGGAGTAAACATACTGGCAGATTTGTCTCCAGAAATACATATAAATGGCGTAGTAAGGGCAGCATATGCATTCTTATCAAATGTAAGGGTAGCCTTCAGGCATATGGACAAGGAAATGTTCAGAAATATTTATGTAACCTATGTGAGGCCAAAACTCGAATATGCAGCCCCCTTTTGGAATCCACACTTGAAAAAGCACATAGCTAAGCTTGAAAAAGTTCAAAGACATGCCACGAAACTGGTGCCAGAAATACGCAATCTCGGTTATGATGAGAGGCTGAGGGAATTAGACTTGCCATCACTCGAAGCTAGAAGAGTAAGGGGGGATATGGTGACAGTCTTTAAATTCCTTCATGGTTATGATAGAGTGGATAGGGATCGATATTTCGATATGGCTGGCTCTAGAACTAGAGGTCATAGTTTGAAGCTTCGTAAGAAAACTTCTTTGCAGGATGTAAGGAAATACTTTTTCAGTGTAAGAGTAGTTGATAATTGGAATTGGCTAAGCGAGGAGGTAGTTAATGCTATCTCAATCCATAGTTTTAAGGACAGGGACGATAAGTATCACTAAGTCTAAAATGGAACCGATGAGGAGACGGGAAGATACGAGCTTTGGGCTCTTTCCCGTAAACACAATTAGGTAATCACACAGATATTCTGTGAATCATCAAAATGAAACCATCTCTGTCCCTATCCCCAATACCAATTGTCGGGGGAGGAGCGATAAAGGATATCCGGGAGATGTAGAAGGAGTGGCTCTTAGAAGGCTGAAGCAAAAAGTCAAAGACCTGTAAACACTTGTTGTAAGCCTGGGTGATAAAATTCGGGATATGGATAGAGAAATGAAAGAAAATTAAACACCTAGAGAGGAAATAAGTTTTTTGAGGAAGCAAATATGATACAAGGGCTAGAGAGAAGAGAACTAGAAAAATGGATAAAGAAGCCGGAATGGGCCGGTATTAGAGAACATCATCTTTTCAGCCACAGAGGTATGCAAAGCGCTGATAGAGTTAGATGCTCATAAAGCTACATGTCCTGATGATATATTCCCTTATTTTATTTAAGAAATGCGCTAAATCAATATCAGCGGCCCTAAGTATTATATTTGAATAATCGCTGGAGTCAGAGGAGATTCCAAGATGCTAGAAACAAGCAAACGTGGTACCTATGTTTAAAAATGGAAGGAGGGATAAGGCTCTAAACTATGAACCTGCTTCTTTGACCTGCATAGTTTGCAAAGTTATGGAGTACTAAGGAAACAAATCTCTTTTCACCTGAAATCCTTCAACTTTATGTCAGTGAGACAACATGGCTTCAGAGAATGTAGATCAACAGTAACAAACTTATTAGATTTTATAATGAGGTAAGCCGAATCTTACAGGAAAGAGAGGGGTGGGCAGATTGCATATTCCTAGATTTCCAGAAAGAATTTGACACGGTCCCACAAGGGAGACTTATTAAGAAGCTGCAAGCATGGCGAGAATAGGTGGAAATGTCTTGGAATGGATAAAAAACTTATTCAGAAGAAAGGGAACAGAGGGTTAGAGTAAGAAACTCAGTGTCTGAATGGAGAAGAATTAGTAGTAGAGCACAACAGGGTTCAGTTTTAGGACTTTTGTTCCTTGTATATGTAAAAGACCTACCAGAGTCTGTAAATTCATTCATGAATATGTTTGCAGATGATGCACAGATTATGACGAAAGTAAAAGACGAGAACAATGGTAGGGAACTTCAGGAAGACCTAAATAGTCTGCATGGGTGGTCAGAAAAGTGGATAATGTAATTCAATACTTCAAAATGTAGGGCAATAAGAATGAGTACAAGTGCAGGAAGGACTAAGCTTGACTACTCAATAGCAAGAGGAGAACTTCAAGAGACAGAGAATGAGAGCAATCTAGGATTAAACACACTGGCAGATTTGTCTCCAGAATGCATATAAATGGCATAGTAAGGGAAGCATATGCATTCTTAGCAAATGTAAGGGTAACCTTCAGGCACATGGACAAGGAAATGCTCAGAAATATTTATGTAACCTATGTCAGGCCAAAGCTTGAATATGCTGCCCCCTTTTGGAATCCATACTTAAAAAAGCATGTAAAGTTCAAAGACATTCTATGAAACTGATGCCAGAAATACCAAATCTTATTTATGATGAGAGGTTGA